>JACYXH010000361.1:817500-827500 GCA_026745465.1 Lota lota | reverse complement strand
TCACGGTTGCTGGGCAACCATTACAGCAATTTTAGATGAGTTTCGTCCACAGGACGATCTGCCTGTCTTTCTGTCGGTCTGCCTGGCTGTCTGTCTGTCTGTCTGTCTGTCTGTTTGTGTGTCGTCTGTCCGTCTGTCTGTCTGCATGTCTGTCTGTCTGTCTGTCTGTCTGCATGTCTGTCTGTCTGTCTGTCTGTCTGTCTGTCTGTCTGCATGTCTGTGTGTCGTCTGTCCATCTGTCTGTCTGTCTGCATGTCTGTCTGCCTGCCTGCCTGGCTGTCTGTGTGTCTGTCTGTCTTGTCTATCTGCATGTCGGTCTGTCTGTCTGCTGTCTGTCCGTCAGTTTTTCTGCATGTCCGTTTGTATGTCTGTCTGTCTGTCTGCGTGACTGAATGAATGTATCTTTCTCGGTCTCCAGGTCCTTCCTCTCCCAGCTTGTTGTCGAAGAGTCTACCCCTGGACTCCTCCTGCCCCCCCTCCCTGGACTCCTCCTGCCCCCCCTCCCTGGACTCCTCCTGCCCTCCTACCCTGGACTCCTCCTGCCCCCCCTCCCTGGACTCCTCCTGCCCCTCCGACCCTGGACCCCTCCTGCTCCCCCTCCCTGGACTCCTCCTGCCCCCCGACCCTGGACTCCTCCTGCCCCCCCTCCCTGGACTCCTCCTGCTGCTCTGATGACCAGGACAACGATTCAGGACCTCCACACCTCCCTGTGCAGCCAGAACCCCCAGACGCAGCAGGATCCCCTGTACCCCCAGAACCAGAAGTACAACCACACCTCTCCGTACCAGCACCTCAGACCAGGAGCAGAGCCGGCCTCCCTGGTCCTAAACCACTAGGTTTTTATGAATCCTATTGTTATCCTCATATTGTTCATGAGAGGAGAAGGAACACAAGAGGGTTCCCCCCTTCCAGAGTGTGCAGTAAGGGGGTCAGGGTTAGGGTAGCTACCCTGGGGTCAGGGTTAGGGTACCTGTCCCGTTACCCTCACCTTGGAGGAGTGATGCATCACACCGTATATACCTGTTACCTCACCTTGGAGGAGTGATGTATCACACCGTATATACCTGTTACCTCACCTTGGAGGAGTGATGCATCACACCGTATAGACCTGTTACCCTCACCTTGGAGGAGTGATGCATCACACTGTATAGACCTGTTACCCTCACCTTGGAGGAGTGATGCATCACACTGTATATACCCGTTACCCTCACCTTGGAGGAGTGATGCATCACACCGTATATACCTGTTACCTCACCTTGGAGGAGTGATGCATCACACCGTATAGACCTGTTACCCTCACCTTGGAGGAGTGATGCATCACACTGTATAGACCTGTTACCTCACCTTGGAGGAGTGATGCATCACACCGTATAGACCTGTTACCTCACCATCAGACGTGTGTTGATGCAACACACACAGTTGCTGGTTCTATGTGATGCCCGCAAGGCGCAGGCAGCATGTTTGCAGTACAACCGGAGGTACGCAACATAACACCTAGATGGACTAAAAATAGGCTCTAGTCCGAGGCTTCGATCATGCATCACCGGTCGTCAACCAATAGGAAGCAAGGGGGCGTTGTGCGTCTTGTATTTGAAACATAACCGTGTGGTGCCTCCTTTCCTTTCGATTTCTATGATTCCTTCTAGTGTGGACAAGTAGCGGTTCTAGACCGTTTCATCTGGGGGCAGGCTGTTGTTATCCAGGGCCGTCACTGGTTCCACCTGAGGGCCGTGAGACCACGTTAGAACCATTCAACGTCACTGGTTCCACCTGAGGGCCATGAGACCACGTTAGAACCATTCAACGTCACTGGTTCCACCTGAGGGCCATGAGACCACGTTGGAACCATTCAACGTCACTGGTTCCACCTGAGGGCCGTGAGACCACGTTAGAACCATTCAACGTCACTGGTTCCACCTGAGGGCCATGAGACCACGTTAGAACCATTCAACGTCACTGGTTCCACCTGAGGGCCGTGAGACCACGTTGGAACCATTCAACGTCACTGGTTCCACCTGAGGGCCGTGAGGCCACGTTGGAACCATTCAATTCATGCAGGCCACTAGGTCATAGAGTGTAGGGTGACGAGGCTCGGGGTTGGGCTGGTGGGGGGCTACTTTATGGTACTGGTGTAAGGGTGGTTGTGCTGGTGTTGTGGTGCAGTAGACAGAGCTAGATAACTATTCTTTCTCTCCTAGTTCCACCCAAGCCTGCCCATCTGCAGCCCAAGTCAGGATCGAGGCCACGCCCCCTGCCCTGTCGGCCCCTCCCTTCTCCCCACAGGGAGGGGAGGGGCCCCCAAACTCCGCCCCCTGCCGGTGTCCTGTCGCTCATCGAGAAGTTTGAAAGGTGAGTGCTGATTGGTTTACTGATATCATAATACCAGTGTATCGCCAGTCACACTGGTGACATTCTGGTACTGGTTGCTACCACAGTACCACAGTGCGTACTGACTGTGTGCACGTGCGTTTGTGTGTGTGTGTGTTTGTGTGTTTGTGTGTGTGTAGGGAACAGATCATTGTGGTTCCTCTCAGACTACCGGCTCCTTCACCTCCTCCACCGTCATCATCCCCAGCCCCGTCCCCAGGGGTGGGGGTGAAAGGTCAAGCAGAGGATGAGGAGGATGAGGATGAAGAGCGTGGGAAGCGTCTGTCTCGGGAGTCGGGTTACAGCGCTTCAGAGAGACACCTGGACCCGCTGGTTGCCACGGAGATGAGGGATGAGGAGCAGCTGGGGGGCCAATCAGACGCAACGTGCGAGCGCTTGTCCCTCCCCCCACCCCACACAGAGGGCAAGGCGGCCAATCGGGACAGTGGTATCGACAGCATCAGCTCCCCCTCACACAGCGAGGAGCTCTGCTTCGCTGGCGGAGAGGAGGGGGGCGGGGCCTACCACCGCAGCCACGCCCCCCCGCGCCTCTCTAGCTCCTCCTCCTGTGGGGGGGAGGAGGGAGGGGGCGGGGCCATGGGGCGGGGCTTATCTGAGGATGGAGACAGTGACCTAGATGACGTTGAAGAGATCACCCTGGTTCTACCTGCTGAGGTGAGAGGGTTAGACGGTACAGAGACAGGTCATTAAGGAGCAGGTAGGGGTTAGACAGTACAGAGACAGGTCATTAAGGAGCAGGTAGGGGTTAGACAGTACAGAGACAGGTCATTAAGGAGCAGGTAGGGGTTAGACGGTACAGAGACAGGTCATTAAGGAGCAGGTAGGGGTTAGACAGTACAGACAGGTCATTAAGGAGCAGGTAGGGGTTAGACAGCAGAGACAGGTCATGAAGGAGCAGGTAGGGGTTAGACAGTACAGAGACAGGTCATTAAGGAGTAGATAGTGACGATCTAACCAGAGCTATTATAGAGAGAGAGAGCTGTGCTACTCCTATTGACCATAATAAAACAGGAAAAGACTGCAATACCATGCTTGAGCACCGGGGGCAGAGTGCAGGACGGTGTAGAATGCATGGGGGTGAATGGAGCTGAACGCTATAAAATGATCCTCTCTATTTAAGCTGTGTGACACAATCGACGGGCTATTGTGAATACACCATTATCCTCCGATGCACAGATGATGCGTGTGACCTCCTTTTAAGAGCAGTGGTAATCCCCCCCCCAATCAACCGGTTGATCCCCCCCCCAATCTACCGGTTGATCCCCCCCAATCTACCGGTTGATCCCCCCCCCCCCCAATCTACCGGTTGATCCCCCCCCCCAATCTACCGGTTGACCCCCCCAATCTACCGGTTGATCCCCCCCCCCTCCAATCTACCGGTTGATCCCCCCCCCCCCCCAATCTACCGGTTGACCCCCCCCCCAATCAACCGGTTGATCCCCCCCCCCCCAATCTACCGGTGGATCCCCCCCCCCCCAATCTACCGGTTGATCCCCCCCCCCCCAATCTACCGGTTGATCCCCCCCCCCCAATCTACCGGTTGATCCCCCCCCCCCCAATCTACCGGTTGATCCCCCCCCCCCCCAATCTACCGGTTGACCCCCCCCCCCCCCCCCAATCAACCGGTTGTCTTTCAATAGGCGTCATTTGAATAAAGCAGGCAAATGTTTAGCTAGTAGCCGTAGCTTGAAGGCTACATAACGAGTAGCTGGCATCAATCATGGCATTGACAGCGGCACTTTCATGCATATGCATGAGGAGATCACCAAAGTCTGATGACACTTTTCACCCAACCTTCAGTGCTTCAAGAGTTAATGAAGATAAATGAAAAGAGTCTTGTAATCCACCAACAGAATAGGACCACGATGGCACAATCGCTAGCATGTTAGCCCAGCAACAGCCCCGCGTCATGTGGGTTTAGCTCGAGACGTTAGCATGGTAGCCCAGCAACAGCCCCGCGTCATGTAGGTTTAGCTAGAGATGTTAGCATGTTAGCTCTGCAACAGCCCCGCGTCATGTAGGTTTAGCTAGAGATGTTAGCATGTTAGCTCTGCAACAGCCCCGCGTCATGTGGGTTTAGCTGGAGACGTTAGCATGTTAGCCCACCAACAGCCCCGCGTCATGTGGGTTTAGCTGGAGACGTTAGCATGGTAGCTCTGCAACAGCCCCGCGTCATGGAGGTTTAGCTAGAGATGTTAGCATGTTAGCCCTGCAACAGCCCCGCGTCATGTAGGTTTAGCTGGAGATGTTAGCATGTTAGCCCTGCAACAGCCCCGCGTCATGTAGGTTTAGCTAGAGATGTTAGCATGTTAGCCCTGCAACAGCCCCGCGTCATGTGGGTTTAGCTGGAGATGTTAGCATGTTAGCCCTGCAACAGCCCCACGTCATGTAGGTTTAGCTAGAGATGTTAGCATGTTAGCTCTGCAACAGCCCCGCGTCATGTGGGTTTAGCTGGAGACGTTAGCATGGTAGCTCTGCAACAGCCCCGCGTTATGTAGGTTTAGCTAGAGATGTTAGCATGTTAGCCCTGCAACAGCCCCGCGTCATGTAGGTTTAGCTGGAGACGTTAGCATGTTAGCCCTGCAACACCCCCGCGTTATGTAGGTTTAGCTGGAGACGTTAGCATGTTAGCCCTGCAACAGCCCCGCGTCATGTAGGTTTAGCTGGAGATGTTAGCATGTTAGCCCTGCAACAGCCCGGCGTCATGTAGGTTTAGCTAGAGATGTTAGCATGTTAGCTCTGCAACAGCCCCGCGTCATGTGGGTTTAGCTGGAGACGTTAGCATGGTAGCTCTGCAACAGCCCCGCGTTATATAGGTTTAGCTAGAGATGTTAGCATGTTAGCCCTGCAACAGCCCCGCGTTATATAGGTTTAGCTAGAGATGTTAGCATGTTAGCCCTGCAACAGCCCCGCGTCATGTAGGTTTAGCTGGAGACGTTAGCATGTTAGCCCTGCAACACCCCCGCGTTATGTAGGTTTAGCTGGAGACGTTAGCATGTTAGCCCTGCAACAGCCCCGCGTCATGTAGGTTTAGCTAGAGATGTTAGCATGTTAGCCCTGCAACAGCCCCGCGTCATGTGGGTTTAGCTGGAGACGTTAGCATGTTAGCCCTGCAGCACCCCCACGTTATGTAGGTTTAGCTGGAGACGTTAGCATGTTAGCTCTGCAGCAGTAAAAGGCGCAGCGCGCTGCTCTGAATGTTTCTAGACCTTCTAGATGTTTCCAGACGCGGTCCACCTCAAGCTTTACAGCCAGCTTGGGCAAGGGGAAGGGAGGGGTTAAGGTTAGGACGAGGACGAGGGAAAGGTTAAGATAAGGGTTGGGGTTAGGAAATGAGGAGACTAAGGTTAGAAACTGGGGTTAGAGCGGGGGGAAGGAGGAGGTTTTCCATCAGATCGGCACCCAGTACTTCTACACCCAGCCTATAAGTTGTACATATTTATATACTGTACACAGTATATATGTCTGTCTATAACTCATGTCTGTCTCCACCAGCTGTCCGTCAGTCAGAGGGTCTTTAACATAGCCAATGAGCTGCTCCACACTGAAATAGCCTACGTGTCTAAGCTCCACCTCCTTGACCAGGTAAATAACTGATAGCTTTAATATATAAATAAATACAAATATATATAGAGAGATATATACATATATATTTCCCAAAACTAGCCTTCAGATGGGTGTGTTATAACCCTCTCCTCTCCTCTCCTCTCCTCTCCTCTCCTCTCCTCTCCTCTCCTCTCCTCTCCTCTCCTCTCCTCTCCTCTCCTCTCCTCTCCTCTCCTCTCTGTTCTCCTCTCCTCCGTTCTCCTCTCCTCACCTCTCGTCTCTCCTCTCCTCTCTTCTCCTCTGTTCTCCTCTCCTCCTCTCCTCCTCTCCTCTCTTCTCCTCTCTTCTCCTCTCTTCTCCTCTCTTCTCCTCTCCTCCTCTCCTCCTCTCCTCTGCAGGTATTTTGTGCCCAGCTCCTGGAGGAGTCTCGATCTCGCGCCTCCTTCCCTCCAGATGTGGTGCAGGGGATCTTCTCCAACATCTGCTCCATCTACTGCTTCCACCACCAGTTCCTACTGCCAGCCCTGCAGAAACGCATGGAGGAGTGGTCAGTGTCATCATATATTATTAAATGCATTTCAATTACATTATCATTATTATCTCATTATAGACATTATCATCGTCAAGGTCCTCCGTAATCATATTATTATTATTATAATTACCAGAATGATTATTAGGATAATGAAAATAGAGAGATCACATGAGAGACAGAATGATGGAGGTGTGATAGAGGAGAGGCAGAATGATGGAGGATGATAGAGGAGACAGAATGATGGAGGGATGATAGAGGAGAGACAGAATGATGGAGGGATGATAGAGGAGAGACAGAATGATGGAGGGATGATAGAGGAGAGATAGAATGGTGGAGGGATGATAGAGGAGAGACAGAATGATGGAGGGATGATAGAGGAGACAGAATGATGGAGGGGTGATAGAGGAGAGACAGAATGATGGAGGGATGATAGAGGAGACAGAATGATGGAGGGATGATAGAGGAGAGACAGAATGATGGAGGATGATAGAGGAGAGACAGAATGATGGAGGGATGATAGAGAGACAGAATGATGGAGGGATGATAGAGGAGAGACAGAATGATGGAGGGATGATAGAGGAGAGACAGAATGCTGGAGGGATGATAGAGGAGAGACAGAATGATGGCGAGGTGACGTGGTGTCTGTGTCCAGGCATGTGAATCCCTGCCTGGGGGACATCCTCCAGAAGCTGGCCCCGTTCCTGAAGATGTATGGGGAGTACGTGAAGAACTTTGAGATGGCAATGGAGCTGCTGACCTCCTGGACCCAGAGATCAGCTGCGTTCAGGACCATCATACAGGATATCCAGGTAACCCTTTATTCACCAGTGTCTCTTTCCCTAACCCTAACCCCCCACAGAGGGTACAGAGGGTTCAGAGGGTTCAGAGGGTTCAGAGGGTACAGAGGGTTCAGATGGTTCAGAGGGTTCAGAGGGTACAGAGGGTTCAGAGGGTACAGAGGGTTCAGAGGGTTCAGAGGGTTCAGAGGGTTCAGAGGGTTCAGAGGGTTCAGAGGGTTCAGAGGGTTCTTAGGGTTCAGAGGGTTCAGAGCATTCAGAGGGTTCAGAGGGTATTATGGTGTATTCTGGTGTTCATGGTGTATTCTGGTGTATTACTGTATGTGTGTATTCTGGTGTTTTATATGGTGTATTCTGATGTATTATGGTGTATGGTGTTTTATGGTGTATTCGGGTGTATTCTGGTGTTCGTGGTGTGTTCTGGTGTATTATCTGTGTATTATGGTGTATTATGGTGTCTTATGGTGTCTTATGGTGTTCATGGTGTACTCTAGTGTATTCTGGTGTATTCTGGTGTTCATGGTGTACTCTGGTGTATTCTGGTGTATTCTGGTGTTCATGGTGTACTCTGGTGTATTCTGGTGTATTCTGGTGTATTCTGGTGTTCATGGTGTATTCTGGTGTATTCTGGTGTATTCTGGTGTATTCTGGTGTTCATGGTGTACTCTGGTGTACTCTGGTGTATTCTGGTGTATTCTGGTGTACTCTGGTGTATTCTTGTGTTCATGGTGTACTCTGGTGTTCATGGTGTACTCTGGTGTATTCTGGTGTTCATGGTGTACTCTGGTGTATTCTGGTGTTCATGGTGTACTCTGGTGTATTCTGGTGTACTCTGGTGTATTCTGGTGTTCATGGTGTACTCTGGTGTATTCTGGTGTATTCTGGTGTACTCTGGTGTATTCTGGTGTTCATGGTGTACTCTGGTGTTCTGGCAGAGGGAGGAGCGGTGTGGAAGCCTGAGTCTGCAGCACCACATGTTGGAACCGGTCCAGAGGATCCCTCGCTACGAGCTTCTGCTCAAAGACTACCTGCACCGCCTGCCCCCGGACGCCCCGGATTACAGGGACACCCAGAGTACTGAAACAAACGCACCTTAACTCACCTTAACCCTTACCCGGACGCCCCGGATTACAGGGACACCCAGAGTACTGAAACAAACGCACCTTAACTCACCTTAACCCTTACCCGGACGCCCCGGATTACAGGGACACCCAGAGTACTGAAACAAACGCACCTTAACCCTCACACACCTTAACCCTAACACACTTAACACACCTTACACACCTTAACCCTAACACACCTTTACCCTAACACACCTTTACCCTCACACACCTTAACACACCTTACACACCTTAACCCTTACACACCTTAACCCTAACACACCTTAACCCTAAAACACCTTAACCCTAACACACCAGCACAGTACAGGGTGTACAGTGCCTGTACCCTCAACCGAACCACACACACACACACACACGCTGATTTTTCTTTTGTTTCTTCTCTTTCTAGAGTCTCTGGAACTCATCGCCACGGCAGCAGAACATTCTAATGCTGCTATCAAGAAGATGGTAAAAACACACACACACACACACACCTGTGTTTCAAACAAGCAAGCACACGGCGCACACGCACACACACCTCTCTCAAACCCCTCCCCCTCTTTCTCAGGAGCGAATGAGGAAGCTGCTGATGGTGTACGAGTTGCTGGGGGGAGAGGAGGACATTGTGAGCCCGTCTAACGAGCTCGTTAAGGAAGGACACATCCTCAAGCTGTCCAATAAGAATGGGACGTCCCAGGATCGTTACCTCATCCTAGTGAGAATCTACTGTTCACTTCTACTGCTCACTCCTACTGCTCACTCCTACTGCTCACTCCTACTGCTCACTCCTAATGGTCACTCCTACTGTTCACTCCTAATGGTCACTCCTACTGTTCTCTTCTACTGCTCACTCCTACTGCTCACTCCTACTGCTCACTCCTGCTGCTCACTCCTAATGGTCACTCCTACTGTTCACTCCTAATGGTCACTCCTACTGTTCTCTTCTACTGCTCACTCCTACTGCTCACTCCTACTGTTCACTCCTACTGCTCACTCCTACTGCTCACTCCTACTGCTCACTCCTACTGTTCACTCCTACTGCTCACTCCTACTGCTCACTCCTACTGCTCACTGCTACTGGTCACTTCTACTGCTCACTCCTACTGCTCACTCCTACTGCTCACTCCTAATGGTCACTCCTACTGCTCACTCCTACTGTTCACTCCTACTGTTCACTCCTACTGTTCACTCCTACTGTTTACTCCTACTGTTTACTCCTAATGGTCACTCCTACTGTTCACTCCTAATGGTCACTCCTACTGTTCACTCCTACTGTTGACTTCTACTTTTGACTCCTGATGTTCACTCCTAGTGTGAGTTTGTGTTATTATGCAGCACTAGTGTGTGTGTTATTATAATGGTGTATATTACTTCTCTCTTCTCAGTTTAATGACAGGCTGTTGTACTGCGTCCCGAAGCTTCGTCTGATAGGTCAGAAGTTTGGCGTCCGAGCGCGTATCTATGTGGACGGCATGGAGGTGATGTTTATACATATATTTAAACTATATTCTAACTATAACTATAACCATAACTATTCTATAACTATTGTTATCATGTCTCTTTATTAGTTGTGTTCATCTTCTGCCTCTTCTCTTCTGATTTTCTGTACATTTCTGTGCATACGTTTTTGAAAACCT
>JACYXH010000361.1:797500-810000 GCA_026745465.1 Lota lota | reverse complement strand
AGAGGAGGTCTTAATGTCTAGAGGAGGTCTAGAGCAGGTCTAGAGGAGGTCTAGAGCAGGTCTAGAGGAGGTCTCGATGTCTAGAGGAGGTCTAGAGCTGGTCTAGAGGTCTAGAAGTGGTCTAGGTCTAGAGGTGGTCTAGAGGTCTAGGTCTAGAGGTGGTCTAGAGGTCTAGAGGAGGTCTAGAGCTGGTCTGGAGGAGGTCTCGATGTCTAGAGGAGGTCTAGAGCTGGTCTAGAGGAGGTCGAGAGCTGGTCTAGAGGAGGTCTAGAGGAGGTCTAGATGAGGTCTAGAGGAGGTTTAGAGCTGGTCTAGAGGAGGTCTAGAGCTGGTCTTGAGGTGTTCTGGAGGAGGTTCTAGATGTCTAACATGGTTCTAATTTGGAGGTTCTTCTCTTGGTATTTATGATTCTGAAACTCAAACACTGCTGCCATGGCATTTGCACACAAACAATATTCATACATGAACCAAAATACCAACACATGTATATTTATATCTTAATGAGGTCCTTGGTCTGGATACCAACTGGATACCAACAAGTATCAGTTCCTAACCAGTCTAAACTAGTTATGTTGGTACATAACCATTCTAAACTAGTTAGAACCATGGCTAACCAGTCTAAACTAGTCATATTTGTACAAAATTAGACGGAACTAGTTATATCCATATAAAACTAGTCTAAACTAGTTATTACCATGGCTAATTAGTCTAAACTAGTTATATCCTTACATAACTCGTCAAAACGATTTATTACCGTACATAACCCGTCCAACGTAGTTACATCATTATACAACTTGTCTAAACTAGTTATAACCATATATAACCAGTCTAAACTAGTTATAATTGTACATAACTCGTCTAAACTAGTTATAACCATATATAACCAGTCTAAACTAGTTATAACTGTACATAACTAGTCTTAACTAGTTATATCTGTACATGACTAGTCTAAACTAGTTATAACCCTACATAGTCTTATATAACATGTTGATTCTCCTTACCTCTCTGCTGTGTAGTTTTATTTCATAAAACCAACAGATTTAGCACCACCCTCAGTAGCTGTGAGGCCCAAAGGGCTCCTAGCTATAGTACATGTAGCTGTTAGCTGGTGATGCTCCTAGCTATAGTACATGTAGCTGTTAGCTGGTGATGCTCCTAGCTATAGTGCATGTAGCTGTTAGCTGGTGATGCTCCAAGCTATAGTACATGTAGCTGTTAGCTGGTGATGCTCCTAGCTATAGTGCATGTAGCTGTTAGCTGGTGATGCTCCTAGCTATAGTACATGTAGCTGTTAGCTGGTGATGCTCCTAGCTATAGTACATGTAGCTGTTGGCTGGTGATGCTCCAAGCTATAGTACATGTAGCTGTTAGCTGGTGATGCTCCAAGCTATAGTACATGTAGCTGTTAGCTGGTTATGCTCCAAGCTATAGTACATGTAGCTGTTAGCTGGTGATGCTCCAAGCTATAGTACATGTAGCTGTTAGCTGGTTATGCTCTAAGCTATAGTACATGTAGCTGTTAGCTGGTGATGCTCCTAGCTATAGTACATGTAGCTGTTAGCTGGTGATGCTCCAAGCTATAGTACATGTAGCTGATAGCTGATGAGGCCCCTAGCTATAGTACATAAAGTTTTTAGCTGGTCATGCTCCAAGCTATAGTACATGTAGCTGATAGCTGGTGAGGCTCCTAGCTATAGTAAATGTAGCTGATAGCTGGTGAGGCTCTTAGCTATAGTACATGTAGCTGTTAGCTGACTAGACTCCTATTTATAGTACATGTAGCTTTTAGCTGCTGGGGATAATAGCAATAGTACATGTAGCTGTTGGCTGGTGGGCCTCCTAGCTATAGTAGCCTACATGTAGCAGGTCGGGATGCTAGCTATAGTACATATAGCTGTTAGCTGATGGGGCTCCTAGCTATAGAACAAGTAGGTGGTGGGGCTCCTAGCTATAGTACATGTAGTTGATAGCTGGTGGGGTTCCTAGCTATAGTACATGTAGTTGATAGCTGGTGGGGCTCCTAGCTATAGTACATGTAGCTGATAGCTGGTGGGGCTCCTAGCTATAGTACATGTAGGTGGTGGGGTTCCTAGCTATAGTACATGTACCTGATAGCTGGTGGGGCTCCTAGCTATAGAATGCTGTCTTTGGCAGTTATTTCAGTTGGTTTGAAAAGATACATTCTGTTGTAAAGATGTGTTGTTAATTATTGATGAATTAATGATGAAGAATTATTAAAATTACATGGAGATGTTGACTGTCCCAGAACATTGTGGTGAATATTTTGAATTTGTGTCATTTAGACACAAATGAAATTGTGAAGCTGTTTTTTGTAGTCCATAGACAAGAAGATTTTACTATGGAGAGAATATTTATACCCCAGTACAGTATTAAGGGATGGAGTTGATCACTATACCTGGACCAATCACAGAGCACAGTATTAAGGGATGGAGTTGATCACTATACCTGGACCAATCACAGAGCACAGTATTAAGGGATGGAGTTGATCACTATACCTGGACCAATCACATGGTACCTTGGCTGTGAGATCACTATCAAACGGAACCACTTTCCTGTCCTGTCTTTCTATTGGACCTGCAGGTTACCGCGGTAACCCGCCATAGGTTACCACGGTAACCTGCACTAGGTTATCACAGTAACTCGCCCTATGTTACCACGGTAACCTGCACTAGGTTATCACAGTAACTCGCCCTATGTTACCACGGTAACCTACCCTATGTTATAACAATAACTCGCCCTAGGTTACTACGGTAACCCTTGTTAGGTTACCACAGTAACTCGCCCTAGGTAACCTCGGTAACCAACCCTAGGTTACCAGGGTAACATGCCCTATGTTACCACAGTAACCCGCCCTGATTACCACAGTTACCCGTTGTAGGCTACCAGGGTAACACACCCTAGGTTACCATGGTAACACGTGCTAGGTTACCACGGTTACCTCTAGGTTTCCACCAAGGCGGCCGCATACTGTGTCTTTGTTTAAGTTATTGATGGTTATTGATTGAGTTACAGCTGTAGTTATTGATGGTTATTGATTGAGTTACAGCTGTAGTTATTGATGGTTATTGATTGAGTTACAGCTGTAGTTATTGATGGTTATTGATTGAGTTACAGCTGTAATTATTGATGGTTATTGATTGAGTTACAGCTGTAGTTATTGATGGTTATTGATTTAATATACTGCTGTAGTTACTGATGGTTATTAACGGAGTATATTGCTGAGTGGCAGGCCACAACATGACATTGTATCCATGTTTTTATTTCCATCAAAACATTCTGTAAAAAAGTGTTTATGAGGTTGAAAATTCAATAAAATGAAGAAAAACACCCGCAATCTGTTTATTGTGCATGTCTGATTTCAACAAGAGCATAGACATTATGTTCAGTGTAATTATGATTGCGGTTTTCATTATGGGTTAAGTAATGGCACCGTGGCACAGTGCTTAGCACTTAGCGTAACTTAGCTTAGCACTTAGCGTAACTTAGCTTAGCACTGCGACCTCACAGACTGAAGGTCCTGGTTTCCTCCCAACATCCATGTTTGGTCCATTCTCCTTGACCTCTCCTTCCTGTCGGGCCGCATGGGCTTCGCGCCTTTCTCCACTGGCCCTTTGATGGGCCTGATCCTGGGGCCCACCTGACCCCAGGACCAGGTGGGCTCCCTGGTCCTGGGGTGGGCTCCCTGGTCTTGGCGTGGGCTCCCTGGTCTTGGGGTGGGCAGGTCATGGCCTCCCAGCCCCCCTCAAGCCCCAACCCACCCTACACAAGCGTCACATAGTGGGTGTGCAGGGGCTTGTTGGGAGCCTCTATGACCAGCACCCACTGCCAGGGACCAGGAGGAGGGACAGGAGGGACCGAGAGGGACAGGAGGGACCAGGAGGGACAGGAGGGACCAGGAGGGACAGGAGGGACAGGAGGGACCAG
Organism: Lota lota; assembly: GCA_026745465.1. Lineage (NCBI taxonomy): Eukaryota > Metazoa > Chordata > Actinopteri > Gadiformes > Lotidae > Lota > Lota lota. Next base: position 806,055 of record JACYXH010000361.1, on the reverse strand, counting down.
GAGGGACAGGAGGGACCAGGAGGGACCAGGAGGGACAGGAGGGACCAGGAGGGACAGGAGGGACCAGGAGGGACCAGGAGGGACAGGAGGGACAGGAGGGACCAGGAGGGACAGGAGGGACCAGGAGGGACCAGGAGGGACAGGAGGGACAGGAGGGACAGGAGGGACCAGGAGGGACCAGGAGGGACCAGGAGGGACAGGAGGGACCAGGAGGGACAGGAGGACAGGAGGGACCAGGAGGGACAGGAGGGACCAGGAGGGACAGGGGGAGGGGGACCAGGAGGGACCAGGAGGGACCAGGAGGGACCAGGAGGGACAGGAGGGACAGGAGGGACCAGGAGGGACAGGAGGGACCAGGAGGGACAGGAGGGACAGGAGGGACCAGGAGGGACAGGAGGGACCAGGAGGGACAGGAGGAACAGGAGGGACCAGGAGGGACAGGAGGGACCAGGAGGGACAGGAGGGACAGGAGGGACCAGGAGGGACCAGGAGGGACAGGAGGGACAGGAGGGACCAGGAGGGACAGGAGGGACCAGGAGGGACAGGAGGGACCAGGAGGGACCAGGAGGGACAGGAGGGACCAGGAGGGACAGGAGGGACCAGGAGGGACCAGGAGGGACCAGGAGGGACAGGAGGGACCAGGAGGGACCAGGAGGGACAGGAGGGACCAGGAGGGACCAGGAGGGACAGGAGGGACAGGAGGGACCAGGAGGGACAGGAGGGACCAGGAGGGACCAGGAGGGACAGGAGGGACCAGGAGGGACAGGAGGGACCAGGAGGGACAGGAGGGACCAGGAGGGACCAGGAGGGACCAGGAGGGACCAGGAGGGACCAGGAGGGACAGGAGGGACAGGAGGGACCAGGAGGGACAGGAGGGACCAGGAGGGACCAGGAGGGACCAGGAGGGTGTAGTCGTCCGCCGGGCCCTTATTTGGGTCCTCATCGGGTCCTGTGTTGATCGGCGTGGAACCGGATGGACCCTGACCGGGACCATTTACCACACACACGGCCCTTTTCTACACGCACGCACACACACACACACACCGTGAACCAGTTTACCTCGACACAACCAGCCACCTTTTCCTCTACCTAACCCTATAGGTCAGTGACCTATGACCCCACCCACCCCCCACACCTATACACCACACACCACCATCATTCCCCACACACATCCACCTCACACACCGGCCACCCCATATGTCATACACCACACGCACACCCAACCCCACCACCGTCAGTACCTCCATAGAGCAGCTCGATGCAGACACACAACCTACAATGCACATGATGAACCACAGTGACCCTGGTCATGACAGTTGAGGAGGTAGCGATGACGTCATGGTGATGACATCATGGTCTAGGAGGGTTGGGCTACCGATGATGTCATGGTGATGAGATCATGGTCTGGGAGGGTAAGGCCAGTGATGATGTCATGATGACGTCATGGTGATGATGTCATTGAAAAGGGTAAAAACATGATGACACATGGTGAGGATGTCATGGTGATACACCATTCTTTATCATGATGATGTCATGGTGATGATGTCATATGATGCAGAAAAGAAGAGCAACATTCGACTGAAGTCCAGGGTCGGTGGCTGAGCCCAACCCACACACACCGGGAGACAGTATACAGGCAGATGGACTGAGAAACATAACAGAGGGGCAGGTTGACGTCCAGGGTGGAGCACATGGAGGTCAGATGGACAGGAGGAAGGCCAGGAGGTCTGATGATGAGACATGGAGAGTTGGAGGAGAGAGATGAGGTCATGGTGATGAGAGACATGGAGGACAGATAGATGACATGAGATGAGGTCATGGTGAGAGGTGGGACTATCATGGAGGGAGGGTTGGTGATGATGTCATGATGATGATTAGAGGATGAGGGAGAGATGAATGGTCTAGAGAGAACATGAGACAACTTAGAGGAAGAGGAGAGGTCTGGGAGAGCTGGAGCAGACTTCAAGAGAGGATCAATCCACAGGGCCTGACACGCCTCCTCCTCACAGAGGTCTCAGCAAGCAGCAACAGCAATCACAGCAGAGAGCAGAGGGCCTGGGAGAGAGACACGACTAGAGAGAGAGAGACTAGAGAGAAGAGACAGGACAGAGACAGGTCTGGAGAGAGACAAGAGAGAGACAGAGAGAGAGAGAGAGAGAGAGGGAGAGAGAGAGGAGAGAAGAGAGAGAGAGAGAGAGAGAGAGAGAGAGAGAGAGAGAGAGAGAGAGAGAGAGGTCTGGGAGAGAGAGACAGAGAGAGAGAGAGAGAGAGAGAGAGAGAGAGACATGGAGAGCAGAAGAGAGAGAGAGAGAGAGGAGAGAGATGGAGAGACATGGACAGACTTAGAGAGAGAGAGAGAGGTCTGGGAGAGAGACATGGAGACAGACTTAGAGAGAGAGAGGGAGGTCTGGGAGAGAGACATGGAGACAGACTTAGAGAGAGAGAGAGGTCTGGGAGAGAGACATGGAGACAGACTTAGAGAGAGAGAGAGGTCTGGGAGAGAGACATGGAGACAGACTTAGAGAGAGAGAGAGAGGTCTGGGAGAGAGACATGGAGACAGACTTAGAGAGAGAGAGAGAGGTCTGGGAGAGAGACATAGAGACAGACTTAGAGAGAGAGAGGTCAGAGAGAGAGAGAGAGAGAGAGAGAGAGAGAGAGAGAAAGAGAGAGAGAGAGAGAGAGAGAGAGAGGTCTGGGAGAGAGAGAGAGAGAGAGAGAGAGAGAGAGAGAGAGAGAGAGAGAGAGAGAGAGAGAGAGAGAGAGAGAGAGGGTGGGGGCGATGGTGTGTGTAGATAAAGTTCTCTGGAGGCCAGAGTGTGTGTGTCTGATAAAGAGAGAGAGAGAGACATAGAGACAGACTAAGAGAGAGAGGGAGAGAGTGTGTGTCTGATAAAGCGTTCCGTCTGTCTGTCTTCTGCTGGATATACACATACATATATACATATCTATGTGTATATATGTGTATATATGAATTTATGTGCGTGTGTGTGTGAGAGTATGTGTGTGTGTAAGTGCGTGTGTGTGTGAATGCGTGTGTGTATCTGTTTGTGTGTGTGTTTGTGTGTGTATTCTCACCATCGCCGGCCGCCTCCTTGATGTGGGCGGGGTCAGCCCTGAAGGGGGCGGAATCAGTCCGAGAGGGGGCGGGGCTAGCAGACAACAGGTGGTTTCCGTGACTGGGAGGATGATGATGGTGAGGATGATGAAGAGGGAAAGTGTGTGTGTCTGAAGAAGAGGAGGATGAAGAGAGAGAGAGAGAGACGTTAGGTTATGTGCATGCCTGTGTGTGTGTGTGTGTGCATGCATGCATGTGTGTGTATGTGCCTGCATGTGTGTGTGTGTGCGTGCATGCGTGTGTGTGTGTGTGTGTGTGTGTGTGTGAATCTTACCATCCGTATCCCCAGTGGCAGTTGGTTGGTTGCAGATGCATTCTGATTGGTTCAGCCTAACTTTAGCTCCACCCATAGTGATGTCACAGTCTTCTGGCAGAGGGTCATTCTCCATCCTGTCAATCAATCAGACATAGACAGACAGACAGGTAGACAGACAGACAGATAAACATAACGACAGACAAACACACAAACAGGTAACCAGACAGACAGAAAGAGAGACAGACAGACAGACAGATAGCCAGAATGACAGACAGACAGACAGACAGACAGACAGACAGACAGACAGACAGACAGACAGACAGACAGACAGAAAGAGAGACAGACAGACAGGATAACTTATAACTTATATACTTAAATATAACTTGAACACTTAATACTTACAAAGATAGAATTGAACACTTAATAAACACTTAATACTTATAAAGATAGAACTAGAACACTAAATAAACACTTAATATTTATAAAGATAGACTTGCACTCTTAATACCTATAAAGATATAATTTGAACACTTAATACTTATAAAGATATAATTGAACACTTAATAAACACTTAATACTTATAAAGATAGAACTAGAACACTAAATAAACACTTAATATTTATAAAGATAGACTTGCACTCTTAATACTTATAAAGATAGAATTGAACACTGAATACTTATAAAGATATAATTGAACTCTTAGTACTTATAAAAGACAGAATTGAACACTTAAATACCTATAAAGATAGAATTGAACACTTAATACCTTCCATGTCATTCCTCGGCTCCGTTCCTTTCTTTCCCACCAGTGAACAACAGTGAATGCTCGGTTTGTTATGAGATCAAGAGAACATACACAACGAACCCGTTAACCGTTGCCAGGACATCAAATTATAATAATATCAGTAATAATAGTAATACTTATATCAAAAACACGTCGAGGCGGCAGACCAACACTCAGGGGAGACGTGGTGATATTTCAACTTCTCTGTGGAAGATCAGATCTTTGCGGGGCCCCGGGTCGGGCGGAACGGCACCTCGGCGCCCCCTGCTGGCGGAGAACATCCACTACTCAAAAGAGCTTTCTCGGCATAGGAAACAAAACGTGAACTTTAAAATGAGACAACAAACTGAGGTATAATGTATAAAAAGGTAAAAATTGAAATATAAACAATAAATATAAAAGAATATAAAGATGTATAGTATGCAATAAAATATACACAAATGTACAGATAACGTTGCATTGTGCAGTTTGGATGTAGTTTGAATACAGTGGGGCGCAGAGGGTCTTTTATACACTATATATAATAATGATGGTACAGTGTTTATATACATATAGCTATATATACATATATAGAGAGAGAGGGAGAGAGAGAGAGGGAGATGGAGAGGGAGGGAGGGAGAGAGAGAGAGAGCGAGAGAGAGAGATGGAGAGGGAGAGGGAGAGGGAGAGGGAGAGGGAGAGGGAGAGGGAGAGGGAGAGGGAGAGGGAGAGAGAGAGAGATACCTTTATTATTTATTCTCTGGTGGTGGTGTACTCTATGTAGTTGACTGAATCTTACACCAGGGGGCGGTGTGGTCACATCTCCCCCGTACCTTCCTCTCCTCCATGTTGTTGAGACTGCAGAGGAAGAGCAGCGGAGACAAAGCGGGCTTCGCGCTGTTTGAGAGGGTTGATACAGTGCAGTGTGTGGTTGTCGTGCGGGTTTTGCGGGTTTGGATATTGGCGGTACCGAGGCGGAGAGAGAGCCGTTATCCGCCATCATCTGGACGCTTTAAGACGAGACGTGTCCGCGGCGACGCGCATGGTGAGTGGAGGATGAGCGCGCACTGCGGGAGCGAGCCAGTGGTTGCAGCAACCAAATAAACACGCGCACAAACATGCACTGAATAAACAATAGAGTGTTTGTCTGTCTGTAAATAGATCGTTTTCCTCTTCAGCATCTGTCAGTCTGCCTATCTCTCTGTCTCTCTGTCCACCTGTCTGTCAGGAGTCTGGTCCTCAGGGTGAGGATGAGGAGGAGGAAGGTGTTCCCATGGTTTTATCCAGTGCTCCTGTCTACTGTATCTGCAGGAGACCCGACATCAACTGTTTTATGATGTAAGACAAACATCGGTATCTCCCCCTTAAAACATCTGTATCACTTCGAGAAAACATCTGTATCACACCTTTAAATCATCTGTATCTCAACCTTTAAAACATCTGTATCTCAACCTTTAAAACATGTGTATATTTACCTCTAAAACATGTGGCGCCACCTTCAAAATAAATGTCTGTACACCTTTAAAACATCTGTATCGCCACATTGAAAATACCTGTATCACACCTTTAAAACACCTGTATCACACCTTTAAAACACCTGTATCACACCTTTAAAACACCTGTATCACACATTTTAAACACCTTTAAAACACCTGTATCACACCTTTAAAACACCTGTATCACACCTTTAAAACACCTGTATCACACCTTTAAAATACCTGTATCACACCTTTAAAACACCTGTATCACACCTTTAAAACACCTGTATCACACCTTTAAAATACCTGTATCACACCTTTAAAACACCTGTATCACACCTTTAAAACACCTGTATCACACCTTTAAAACACCTGTATCACACCTTTAAAACACCTGTATCACACCTTTAAAATACCTGTATCACACCTTTAAAATACCTGTATCACACCTTTAAAACACCTGTATCACACCTTTAAAACACCTGTATCACACCTTTAAAACATCTGTATCGACACCTTTAACACATCTGTAACAACTTTAAAACATCTGTATCGCCATGTATAAAGCATCTGTATAACCTATACCATATCATACCATAAAACACCTTATCTGTCTCCATCTCTCCTGCCTGTCTGTCTGACCTTCTCTCATGCCTGCCTCTCTGCGCTGCCTGTCTGTGTGCTGCCTGTCTGTGTGCTGCCTGTCTGTCCTCAGAGGCTGTGAGAGCTGTAATGAATGGTTCTCTCATGCCTGTCTGTCTGCACTGCCTGTCTGTCCTCAGAGGCTGTGAGAGCTGTAATGAATGGTTCTCCCATGCCTGTCTGTCTGCGCTGCCTGTCTGTCCTCAGAGGCTGTGAGAGCTGTAATGAATGGTTCCATGGCGAATGTGTCGGCGTCTCTGAGAAAACAGCCAAGACCATCACAGAGTGGTTCTGCCAGAGCTGCAGAGGTACTATAACTACTATAACTTATATATACTATACCTACTATAACTACTATCTACTATAACTACTATAACTACTATAACTACTATCTACTATAACTACTATCTACTATAACTACTATAACTACTATAACTTCTATCTACTATAACTACTATCTACTATAACTACTAGTCACTACTATAACTACTTGTCACTACTATAACTACTATCTACTATAACTACTAGTCACTACTATAACTTCTAGTCTTGAATGTATTACTACTATTATTACTGGTCATGTTTTACTCCTATTACTACTAGTACATTAGATTTATTTAGCTGATGCTTCTGTCCAAAGCGACTTACAATAAGAGCTTTCAACAATGAAGATACAACCCAAAAAGGTCAAGGATCATTTGAGTAAATACGACAATCAAATAAGCAAACTGCTTTCAGTGCTACGATATAGAAGAAAGAGATGGATATATTTAAAGGAGAGGTCCACGGCTCTCCTTTCTATGGTGGGGCTAGCTCTGTTATTAGCATTGCTAATGAAAGCCCAGGCTAGCTCTGTTATTAGCATTGCTAATGAAAGCCCAGGCTAGCTCTGTTATTAGCATAGTCCAACGCCTTATAGATGGCGCTGTGAAGCTCTGGGTCGTCTCTCTGAGACTCCGCTTGGATCTTCGCAAACGTGCTACATGCAGAACTGTAAACTCAGCTTGGAGTTGATGATTGATAATAATATTGTCCTAGCTAGGGCTGTTGTTAGCATTAATAACAATGAAGCCTTTGCTTGCTCTGTGTTAAGCATTGCTAATGATAGCTCAGCCCAGCTATGTTATTAGCATTGCTAATGACAGCCCAGGCTAGCTCAGCATTTTTTATGATAGCCCTGGCTAGCTCTGTTATTAGCATTGCTAATGATAGCCCAGGCTAGCTCGGTTGTTAGCATGTTTTATGATAGCCCTGGCTAGCTCTGTTATTAACATTGCTAATGAAAGCCCAGGCTAGCTCGGTTGTTAGCATGTTTTATGATAGCCCTGGCTAGCTCTGTAATTAGCATTGCTAATGATAGCCCAGGCTAGCCCCGGTGCTGTCTGTGATGCAGGTAACGACGGTTCGCTGGCGATCAAGTTTCGGCCGAAGAAGCTGCGGGAGGATCCGGAACATAGCTCCGCCCCCAGGGTGGACAGGAGGCGGGGCTCCCAGGTGAACATGAGTTCCTTAAATGATGTCACTTCCTGTTTATTCTTATTTGTACTCCTAACAAGGGGAAGTGATATAAACCCTCTGAATATTCACATATTTGTAGGGTGATAGACATTAAATAATTGCAAAATAACAGTCTTTATTGAAGCCGATGGGGTGACCAGCATGAGATGATCTGTCAGTGTTCTTCTGTCCTGGGTGGTGAACTGTAGTCTTGTGTTTCAGGTGAAGCGCTCAGCCCGGATGTGTGGGGAGTGTGAGGCGTGTCTGCGGACGGAGGACTGCTCTCTCTGTGACTTCTGTAAAGACATGAAGAAGTTCGGAGGCCCCAACCGCATCCGACAGAAATGCCGCCTCCGGCAGTGTGAGGTCCGGGCTAGGGTGAGGGCCCCCTTTAGTGATGAACCTGTGATGCTGTGAGGGCCCCCTTTAGTGATGAACCTGTGATGCTGTGAGGGCCCCTTTAGTGATGAACCTGTGATGCTGTGAGGGCCCCTTTAGTGATGAGCCTGTGATGCTGTGAGGGCCCCTTTAGTGATGAACCTGTGATGCTGTGAGGGCCCCCTTTAGTGACGAACCTGTGATGCTGTGAGGGCCCCTTTAGTGATGAACCTGTGATGCTGTGAGGGCCCCTTTAGTGACGAACCTGTGATGCTGTGAGGGCCCCTTTAGTGATGAACCTGTGATGCTGTGAGGGCCCCTTTAGTGATGAACCTGTGATGCTGTGAGGGCCCCTTTAGTGATGAACCTGTGATGCTGTGAGGGCCCCTTTAGTGATGAACCTGTGATGCTGTGAGGGCCCCTTT
>JACYXH010000361.1:777500-795000 GCA_026745465.1 Lota lota | reverse complement strand
CCTCTCTCCCCTCTCCTCTCTCCTCTCTCCTCTCTCCTCTCTCCCCTCTCCTCCTCCTCTCTCCTCCTCCTCTCTCCTCTCTCCTCTCTCCTCTCTCCTCCTCTCTCCTCTCTCCTCCTCCTCTCTCCTCCTCCTCTCTCCTCTCTCCTCTCTGCTCCTCCTCTCTCCTCTCTCCTCCTCCTCTCTCCTCTCTCCTCCTCCTCCTCCTCCTCTCTCCTCCTCCTCTCTCCTCTCTCCTCCTCCTCTCTCCTCCTCCTCTCTCCTCTCTCCTCCTCCTCTCTCCTCCTCCTCTCTCCTCTCTCCTCCTCCAAGCCTCGCCGCCACAAACCCAAGCAGCGTCACCGTGAGCGCGTTCGTCTCAGCGAGAGAGGAGGAGAGCGAGGAGGAGAGCGAGGAGGAGAGCGAGGAGGAGAGCGAGGAGGAGATGGGACTCAGCAGGAGGTGTCTGGGGGTGTCCACCAGTGCTTGGGCCCAGGCTGTGTTGAATCAGCTAGAAGTGGATCCAAATACTGTTCAGAGGACTGTGGAATGAAGTTAGCAGCCAAGTGAGTCCTGTAAAGTTCTCTAATATCTCTACTGCATATAGATATCATCCATATTAATACTCAGGTATCTGGCTGACCCAGACCCCAGACCCCTCTAATATCTCTACTGCATATAGATATCATCCATATTAATACTCAGGTATCTGGCTGACCCAGACCCCAGACCCCTCTAATATCTCTACTGCATATAGATATCATCCATATTAATACTCAGGTATCTGGCTGACTCAGCGTGCGATGTTCCTAGCTTTCCTCTGGACTTGGGAGAGGATCTTTCAGAACTCAATTGGATGTTTGTAGACCCCAGACCCCAGACCCCAGACCCAGACCCCAGACCCCAGACCCAGACCCCAGAGCCAGACCCAGACCCCAGACCCCAGACCCCAGACCCCAGACCCCAGAGGCAGACCCAGACCCCAGACCCCAGACCCCAGACCCCAGAGCCAGACCCAGACCCCAGACCCCAGACCCCAGACCCCAGACCCCAGACCCCAGACCGAGAGACCCAGACCCCAGACCCCAGACCCCAGACCCCAGAGCCAGACCCAGACCTCAGACCCCAGACCCCAGACCCCAGACCCCAGACCCCAGAGGCAGACCCAGACCCCAGACCCCAGACCCCAGACCCCAGACCCCAGAGCCAGACCCAGACCCCAGACCCCAGACCCAGACCCCAGACCCCAGAGGCAGACCCAGACCCAGACCCCAGACCCCAGACCCAGACCCCAGACCCAGACCCCAGACCCCAGAGGCAGACCCAGTCCCAGACCCCAGACCCCAGACCCCAGACCTCCCAGTCCAGAAGGGCAAAAGGGTTCCAGTACTGATATATAAAAGGAAAGTTTGGTAATATTAATCATTTTGGCCAGATCTTCTTTGGAATTTGAATGAACAGCTTTCTCCTGACGTTCATTCACAGCTTTCTCCTGACGTTCATTCACAGCTTTCTCCTGACGTTCATTCACAGCAAGATTTAAATGTCCAGTGGAACAAATTGAATGCACAAAAAGTAGTTTGGGTCTGTTGAACCACATCAGCAGCATAACTCAACACAAGGACTTAACTGCCAGCATTCTGTTGGTCGATATCAACAAATTGAAATAACTTGAATGTGAACAAAAGATTGATGGGAAAATACATATGGCCACTTCATCTCTCTCTCTCTCTCTTTCTCTCTCTCCCTCCTTCCCCCTCTCTCTCTCCCTACCTCTCTCGCTCTCTCTCCCTCTCTCTCTCTCTCCCTCTCTCTCTCCCTCCCTCTCGCTCTCTCTCTCTCTGTCTCCCTCTGTCTCCCCCTCCCTCTCTCCCTCTCTCCTTCTCTCCCTCTCTCCCTCGCTCTCTCTCCCTCTCTCTCCCCCTCCCTCTCTCTCCCTCTCTCCCTCTCCCTCTCTCTTGCTCTCTCTCCCCCTCCCTCTCTCACCCCCCTCCCCCTCCCTCCCTCCCCCTCTCTCTCCCCCTCCCTCCCCCTCTCCCTCTCTCTCCCCCTCCCCCTCACCCTCTCTCTCCCTCCCCCTCCCCTCCCCCCCCTCTCCCTCCCCCTCCCCCTCTCTCTCCCTCCCCCTCCCTCCCCCTCTCCCTCTCTCTCCCCCTCCCCTCCCCTCCCTCCCCCTCCCCCTCTCTCTCCCTCCCCCTCCCTCTCTCTCCCTCTCCCTCCCCCTCTCCCTCCCCCTCCCCCTCTCTCTCCCTCCCCCTCCCTCCCCCTCTCTCTCCCCCTCCCCCTCTCTCTCCCTCTCCCTCCCTCCCCCTCTCCCTCCCCCTCCCCCTCTCTCTCCCTCCCCCTCCCTCCCCCTCTCCCTCTCTCTCCCCCTCCCCTCCCCCTCCCTCCCCCTCCCCCTCTCTCTAGTCGTATCTATGAGATTCTGCCCCAGCGTATCCAGCAGTGGCAGCAGGGTCCGTGTGTGGCGGAGGAACGCGGCAGGAAGCAGCTGGAGCGAATCAGGAGAGAGCAGCAGCAGGCCAGGCTCCGCCTCTCCCAGATGGAGCGACGCTTCCTGGAGCTGGAGGAGATCATCTCAACGGCCAAGAGACAGCTGGTCCAGCAGGACGAGGAGGTGTCCTCCTACTGTCCTACTCCCCTGCTACTGTCCTGCTACTGTCCTGCTACTGTCCTACTGTCCTCCTACTGTCCTACTGTCCTGCTACTGTCCTTCTGTCCTACTACTGTCCTCCTACTGTCCTACTGTCCTCCTACTGTCCTCCTACTGTCCTACTGTCCTGCTACTGTCCTCCTACTGTCCTTCTGTCCTACTACTGTCCTCCTACTGTCCTACTCTCCTGCTACTGTCCTCCTACTGTCCTACTCTCCTGCTACTGTCCTCCTACTGTCCTACTCTCCTGCTACTGTCCTCCTACTGTCCTCCTACTGTCCTCCTACTGTCCTACACTCCTGCTACTGTCCTTCTGTCCTACTACTGTCCTACTGTTTTTCTGTCCTCCTACTGTCCTACTACTGTCCTCATCGTGTGTGTGTCTGTGTGTGTGTGCATCAGGTTGCCGAGGGCGATGGAGACGACACAGACCTCCAGATCTTCTGCGTGTCCTGCAGTCACCCCGTCCACCCCAAGGTGGCGCTGAGACACATGGAGAGATGCTACGCTAAGGTGCACACACACACACACGGAGAGATGCTATGCTAATGTACACAAACACACATACATGGTGAGATGCTAATGTACACAAACACACAGACATGGAGAGATGCTACGCTAAGGTACACACACACACACACACATGGAGAGATGCTAAGCTAAGGTACACACACACACACACACACACACACACATGGAGAGATGCTAAGCTAAGGTACACACACACACACATACACACATGGAGAGATGCTATGCTAAGGTACACACACACACTCATACACAAAGACAATACTAATAATACCAATGTGTGTGTGCGTGTGTGTTAACAGTATGAGAGCCAGACATCGTTTGGCTCCATGTATCCGACACGTATTGAAGGGTAAGTCTGCATTTGGCTGCACATACACATATAGATATACTTCTATCTATTTAGTAGGGGTGCAACGTGTCGTGTCCGGGGGATGCTCTCTGGCAGTGGGACCTTATTCCATTACTGGCACAGCACACACACCGTAACCATAGCTGCTATCCAAACATCATATTGCTGACCGTGAATGTGTGTGTGTGTGTGTGTGTGTGTGTGTGTGTGTGTGTGTGCCTGTGTGTGTGCCTGTGTGTGTGTGTGTGTTCCAGGGCGACCCGGTTGTTCTGTGATGTGTACAACCCCCACAGTAAGACGTACTGTAAGAGACTGCAGGTCCTGTGTCCAGAACACTCCCGAGACCCCAAGGTACCCCATCTCACCCTGGCTCCCAGTACAACCAGTAGCAGGCTGTGGTTGTACTGGGCAGCTCCCTCGCTGGTACTGGTGTTACTAGTGGTACCAGTAGTACTGAACCAGTAGTGTGTGTTCCAGGTGTCGGTGGACGAGGTGGTACTGCTGGTACCAGTAGTACTGAACCAGTAGTGTGTGTTCCAGTTGTCGGTAGACGAGGTGTGTGCTGGTGGTTCTGGTGGTACCAGTAGTACTGAACCAGTAGTGTGTGTTCCAGGTGTCGGTGGACGAGGTGGTACTGCTGGTACCAGTAGTACTGAACCAGTAGTGTGTGTTCCAGTTGTCGGTAGACGAGGTGTGTGCTGGTGGTTCTGGTGGTACCAGTAGTACTAAACCAGTAGTGTGTGTTCCAGGTGTCGGTGGACGAGGTGTGTGGCTGTCCGCTGGTGAAGGACGTGTTCCAGCCCACAGGAGAGTTCTGCCGCGTCTCCAAGAGGAAGTGCAACAAGCACTACTGCTGGGAGAAGCTGCGGCGAGCGGAGATCGACCTGGAGAGAGTCAGAGTGGTGCGTACGCTAGGAGGAGCGGGAGAAGAACCGCTCTTCTTATTAGTGTGGGGGCCAAGCAAGCCACACTGTTGTTGTCATGTTTCCTACGACTCCTACGCTCTTTAAGGGATTTACTACTTTTAGATTTATTTTTTTTAAACATAAGAAAAAAAGGTTTTGGCCTGAGAGTTTTAGGAAAGAGTGGGTGTCCTGGTGTTGTACTAGTGTTGATAGAGTTGTGACGGTGTTGATGGCTCTAGTGTTTCTCCTCTATCTCCTCTAGTGGTATAAGCTGGACGAGCTCTTTGAGCAGGAGAGGAATCTGAGGACAGCGATGACCAACAGAGCTGGACTGCTGGCTCTGATGCTGCACCAGACCATCCAACATGACCCCGTTACTACAGACCTACGCTCCACTAGAGACAGATAGACCTACGCTCCACTAGAGACAGATAGACCTACGCTCCACTAGAGACAGATAGACCTACGCTCCACTAGAGACAGATAGACCTACGCTCCACTAGAGACAGAGAGACCTACGCTCCACTAGAGACAGAGAGACCTACGCTCCACTAGAGACAGATAGACTTACGCTCCACTAGAGACAGAGAGACCTACGCTCCACTAGAGACAGAGAGACCTACGCTCCACTAGAGACAGATAGACCTACGCTCCACTAGAGACAGATAGACCTACGCTCTACTAGAGACAGAGAGACCTACGATCCACTAGAGACAGATAGACCTACGCTCCACTAGAGACAGATAGACCTACGCTCTACTAGAGACAGAGAGACCTACGCTCTACTAGAGACCACTAGAGATAGATAGACCTACGCTCTACTAGAGACAGAGAGACCTACGCTCTACTAGAGACAGATAGACCTACGCTCTACTAGAGACCACTAGAGATAGATACGCTCTGCTACAGGCTACAGGCTACAGGCTACAGGCAGAAAGAAAGACAGACAGACAGACTCATGGACTTACTGTCTTTGTGGGACTCATTTGTATTTCATGTAGTTTTGAACATGTTTTAGCAGTATTGCATAAACTGGTAACAGTTTACATACAGTTACCAGTTTGTATGTGTGTATGTATGTGTATGTGTGTGTGTGTGTGTGTGTGTGTGTGTGTGTGTGTGTCTGTGTGTCTGTGTGTCTGTGTGTCTGTTTGCATGCGTGTGTGTGTATGGTTACCTTACCCGAAGAGGAACATGAGGTTCAACTCATCTCGTCCAAAATGCTGGACATAGTTGGCATGGAAACAGATGTCTGGTTTCTCTGACAATAAACACGTTGCTGGCCTCTTTGTGTAACTGCTCACTTTTATTCAACATGCAACATTACCCCTGTTTGGTGATATTTCATGTTTTATACATCGTGTTGATTTGTTCGGTGATATTTCATGTTGTGTTCTCTTATTAAAACGACAACATTTTATCAGTAAAGTTGTTTAATCTTTGGGATTGTTACTAAATGGTGAAAGAATGATAGAGGAGAGACAGAATGATGGAGGATGATAGAGGAGAGACAGAATGATGGAGGGATGATAGACAGAATGATGGAGGGATGATAGAGGAGAGACAGAATGATGGAGGGATGATAGACAGAATGATGGAGGGATGATAGAGGAGAGACAGAATGATGGAGGGATGATAGAGGAGAGACAGAATGATGGAGGGATGATAGAGGAGAGACAGAATGATGGAGGGATGATAGAGGAGAGACAGAATGATGGAGGGATGATAAAGGATAGACAGAATGATGGAGAAGTTATTTTTGACACAGATATGACTGGCTACACTACATGGTTAAAATCTCAACTTTGATCTTTAAATGTTTACAAAGTGTCATAGGGTTCTGTTCTTTACATCACCATTCTCCAAATCCTTTTGGGGTTTCTTAGCTTAAGAATAATACTTTAATACAACGTTACAACAATTGAGAAGAATAATGCTTTCATATACAATTATTTATAAGAATACTTTAATATTTTAAAGAATAATACTTTCACATACAATGATTTATAAAGAAAAGCAATTTAGTATACAATGATTTATAAGAATAATAATTGTATTTGAAATGATAAGAATAACACTTGCCGATAACATGAATAGTTTCATATACAATTATTTATAAGAACGACACTTTAATATTAATTATTTTTAAGACTGATACTTTAATATAAAAGAGTAATTAAAATTGCTACCACTAATTGGTCTTCAGGCACTTCACACTTCAGACCGGTGGGTGGCAGTAATGCGCAGTTGTTAATAAGTGGCTGCCATTTTGAAAATAAAAGAGGCTACGGTCAAATATTCAAAGAAATTACATCCTATATCCTTTCCTAAACACTTTCCCTTGACCGCGATGGCGAACGTCACGAGGTCAAGGAAAGACGTGAAGGAGAATTCATAAGCCCTTAGGAAAAGACACCGCGGCGCGTAGCCCGCCCGTACACTAGGCTACGTGGTTACGCGACGGCGGACGCTATGGACGTGGCTCTGCCGTCTGATTCGGTTTTGCGTCGGAAGCCGCATTTCACTAACCGAGTGAAATGACCCGGAAGTATTTAAGTGGCAGCCACGATAAGAGCTGTTGGAATTTTGTAAACGCTAAGCAAAGGTGCTTCAACGTTTCTGTTCTTATCTCCTTTAGCATACCCTATGCTAAAGGACCTTCCTTTACGAACGGAGAGGACGTAATGCCGTCCCACAACCCCTTGCGCAGCAACATTTGGCCGTCCGCGATAAGAAGCGTTCACCGTGACCGACAACTATTTTCATAAAATCATACTAATTTGGATTCATGCCGATAAATATGAGCGGACAGAAATGGTGAGCGTGAGCAACCATTCTCAATGTGACAACCATTTTGTTTCACTTTTGTGACTGGTGGCCCATATTCCTTTCTCTTATTCCAATATGCATATCCTCACGTGCATACGGTGCACATACACGACCCCGAGCTTCACTGACCTAGTGGGTGGCTGTAGCTTGGTTCCAACTGGCAGTTCGGTTTGACATCCTTGTAGATCTAGAAGATGAACTTAAACCTGTAGTCACCTAACACCTAGTCACCTGTAACACCTGTAGTCACCTAGCACCTGTAGTCACCTAGCACCTGTAGTCACCTAGCACCTGTAACACCTGTAGTCACCTAACACCTGTAACACCTGTAGTCACCTAGCACCTGTAACACCTGTAGTCACCTAACACCTGTAGTCACCTAACACCTGTAACACCTGTAGTCACCTAACACATAGTCATCTGTAGTTACCTAGCACCTGTAGTCACCTAACACCTGTAGTCACCTAACACCTGTAGTCACCTAACACCTGTAGTCACCTAGCACCTGTAGTCACCTAGCACCTGTAACACCTAGCACCTGTAACACCTAGCACCTGTAGTCATGTAACACATGTAGTCACCTAACACCTGTAACACCTGTAGTCACCTAACACATAGTCATCTGTAGTTACCTAACACCTGTAGTCACCTAACACCTGTAGTCACCTAGCACCTGTAGTCACCTAGCACCTGTAACACCTAGCACCTGTAACACCTAGCACCTGTAGTCATGTAACACATGTAGTCACCTAACACCTGTAACACCTGTAGTCACCTAACACATAGTCATCTGTAGTTACCTAACACCTGTAGTCACCTAACACCTGTAGTCACCTAACACCTGTAGTCACTTAACACATAGTCACCTGTAGTCACCTAACACCTGTAGTCACCTAACACATAGTCACCTGTAGTCACCTAACACCTGTAGTCACCTGTAGTCACCTAACACATAGTCACCTGTAGTCACCTAGCACCTGTAGTCACCTAACACCTGTAGTCACCTAACACATAGTCACCTGTAGTCACCTAACACCTGTAGTCACCTAACACATAGTCACCTGTAGTCACCCAACACCTGTAGTCACCTGTAGTCACCTAACACATAGTCACCTGTAGTCACCTAGCACCTGTAGTCACCTAACACCTGTAGTCACCTAACACATAGTCACCTGTAGTCACCTAACACCTGTAGTCACCTAACACATAGTCACCTGTAGTCACCTAACACCTGTAGTCACCTAACACATAGTCACCTGTAGTCACCTAGCACCTGTAGTCACCTAGCACCTGTAGTCACCTAACACATAGTCACCTGTAGTCACCTAACACCTGTAGTCACCTAACACATAGTCACCTGTAGTCACCTAACACCTGTAGTCACCTGTAGTCACCTAGCACCTGTAGTCACCTAACACCTGTAGTCACCTAACACATAGTCACCTGTAGTCACCTAGCACCTGTAGTCACCTAACACCTGTAGTCACCTAACACATAGTCACCTGTAGTCACCTAACACCTGTAGTCACCTAACACATAGTCACCTGTAGTCACCTAGCACCTGTAGTCACCTAACACCTGTAGTCACCTAACACATAGTCACCTGTAGTCACCTAACACCTGTAGTCACCTGTAGTCACCTGTAGTCACCTAACACATAGTCACCTGTAGTCACCTAGCACCTGTAGTCACCTAACACCTGTAGTCACCTAACACATAGTCACCTGTAGTCACCTAACACCTGTAGTCACCTGTAGTCACCTAACACATAGTCACTTGTAGTCACCTAGCACCTGTAGTCACCTGTAGTCACCTAACACATAGTCACTTGTAGTCACCTAGCACCTGTAGTCACCTAACACCTGTAGTCACCTAACACATAGTCACCTGTAGTCACCTAACACCTGTAGTCACCTGTAGTCACCTAGCACCTGTAACACCTGTAGTCACCTAACACCTGTAACATCTAACACCTGTAGTCACCTAACACCTGTAACACCTAACACCTGTAGTCACCTAACACCTGTAGTCACCTAGCACCTGTAACACCTAACACCTGTAGTCACCTAACACCTGTAGTCACCTAACACCTGTAACACCTAACACCTGTAGTCACCTAACACCTGTAGTCAAAAACATGACAAATGACACTTTGAAGTTCCGTTTTTTAAATGTATATTATCATATATCAATCAACATATTCAATAATAATGTATACATCCCATAACAATAGCAAGTCATCTATTACCAAGTGATTAAAACTCCCTGGCTCAAGCAATCAGAAACCAAACAACAAAATTATCCTAAAACCAATATCTCCGTTGTAGAAAGCTGTACATCTGTGGTTGGTATTTACATCAGGACAAAAGCACATTCTAAAGCTTACAAACAATGTATGGCTACTGTATGGCTGTTCACTGTTAAGAAGACCCGTCTGCCCGTCTGTCTGTGTGCCCGTCTGTACTGTAGTTCGGTGAAAGGCCTAGATAGGACACTGGGTGAGGCGGGGGGTGATTTGTTACCGAGCTGACGGGAGGGAGCAGTGATGTGGGCTGAAGGTTCTGTACCGGGTTAGTTTGGCCCAGGTATGTCTGGACGGCGGTTCACTTAGCTGTTTAGCTGGCTCAGTGACAGGTCTCGCTGGTTAACTGGCTTTATTGTGTGTTTGGCTGGATAACTATTTAGCCAGATAATGATTTACCTAAGTAAATGTTTAGCATACTTTCTAAGTGGCGATCTTGCTAACTATTTAGCATAGTAAGTGGTTAGCTTGCTAACTGTTTACCTTGCTAATTATTTAGTGTGCTAACTGTCTGAGTGTTTATTCTGCAGGTTGAGTTTCATCTTTTCACTTCTCTGATAAATAAAATGTAAGACTGAAATTCTGGCTCGTTAAAATACACAGCCCTTACTTTGACACTATGACGTGTGTGTGTGTGTGTGTGTGTGTGTGTGTGTGTGTGTGTGTGTGTGTGTGTGTGTGTGTGTGTGTGTGTGTGTGTGTGTGTGTGTGTGTGTGTGTGTGTGTGTGTGTGTGTGTGTGTGTGTGTGTGTGTGTAGGTTCGATTCCCTGAAGGGAGGGGCTGATGAGGCACTTGTTGTCTCCACTCTTCTGCTATATGGCTGTTGCTAGGTAACTGGTCTTCCAGCTGATATGTTGCCATGGTGACGAGAGAGGAGGCCTTGGCAAATGTCCGCCTCTAGGATTCAACAAGAATATCAAAAACACCTGACGCAAGCAAATTATTACTCATAACTTTCCATCCTTGCATAATTTCATGAGCCTATATTGTTTTAAAAGGTTTCATGCTGTGGTAATAGTGATGAGGAGCCAGTCTCCTCCTCCTGGAAGGGTTCAAGTGAGGAGGAGTCCTCCTCCCCTCCTCATCCTCATCTCCCTCTTCCTCACTCCCCCCCTCCTCCTCCTCATCTCCCTCCTCCCCCCCCCTCCCCCCCGCTCCTCCTCCTCCTCTCCCTCCTCTATATTCTGCTGGAGATCTTGGTGTCAGTAACGAGATCGTTCTACCAGCCAATTAGAGAGACAGTCCCCTGGCTAAGTCCCGCCCTCTGAGCCGACTGTCATTCAGATCTTGTGTCAGCCTGTGTGGGAGGGGCTCCAGCCAGGGGCCAGGGTGTTGCCATGCCAACTCAGCTCTTGAACAATTAGAACCCTCCATCCTCCCAGACCCCACCTCTCCTGAAGTGATGCTGGTTGCAGATTGGCTAAACTCTGACTTGTCCCATGGCCCAAGGAAGTAGAAAGCTGCTTTCTGATTGGATGGTAAGACATGTTTTCTTTCTCTCTCTCTTTGTCGTCCTTTCTTTTTTTCTGTCCTTTCTGTCTCTGCCCTCCCCTCCCTCCCCCCCTCCTCCCACTCTCTCCCCAGGCTCCTCTGCTCCTGCTCCCCTCGCTCCTCCTCCACCTGGTCTAGGTCTAAATCAGGGACGCCACTCCTCCTCTCTGCTTCTCCTCTCCTGCTGAGAGGGGGTGTGCTCCTCTCGGCTCCTCCTCTCCTCCGGAGGGGGGGCGTGCTCCTCCTCTCGGCTCCTCCTCTCCTCCGGAGGGGGGGCGTGCTCCTCCTCTCGGCTCCTCCTCTCCTCCGGAGGGGGGGCGTGCTCCTCCTCTCGGCTCCTCCTCTCCTCCGGAGGGGGGGCGTGCTCCTCTCCGGTGCTGAGGCCAAACCCTGCTCCTCCTGCTCCTCAGGGCCTTGGGGGTGAGAAGGTGTGATTAAAGGTCTTCAGTAGCGCTCAGAATCTAAACCGCTAGCCACAGCTAGCTGCCTTTCCCCCGCTCAGAAACTAAACCGCTAGCCACAGCTAGCTGCCTTTCCCCCGCTCAGAAACTAAACCGCTAGCCACACCTAGCTGCCTTTCCCCCGCTCAGAAACTAAACCGCTAGCCACACCTAGCTGCCTTTCCACCGCTCAGAAACTAAACCGCTAGCCACAGCTAGCTGCCTTTCCCCCGCTCAGAGTCTAAACCGCTAGCCACAGCTAGCTGCCTTTCCACCGCTCAGAAACTAAACCGCTAGCCACAGCTAGCTGCCTTTCCCCCGCTCAGAAACTAAACCGCTAGCCACAGCTAGCTGCCTTTCCCCCGCTCAGAAACTAAACCGCTAGCCACAGCTAGCTGCCTTTCCCCCGCTCAGAAACTAAACCGCTAGCCACAGCTAGCTGCCTTTCCACCGCTCAGAAACTAAACCGCTAGCCACAGCTAGCTGCCTTTCCCCCGCTCAGAGTCTAAACCGCTAGCCACAGCTAGCTGCCTTTCCACCGCTCAGAAACTAAACCGCTAGCCACAGCTAGCTGCCTTTCCCCCGCTCAGAAACTAAACCGCTAGCCACAGCTAGCTGGCTTTCCACTGCTGCTGGGCTATCAAGTAGCATCACTGCTACAACCTAGTCTGGTACAACCAGGTTTTAACGTTGTCTAGTCTAATCAACTGGTCTAATCTAGTCTAGTCTTGCGTAGTCTAATCAAATGAAAACACCTTGTACAGTCTCACCTATATCTAGTCTGATGAGGTGTTATCTAGTCTAGTATAATCCAGTATGTTATGTTATCTAGTCTAGTATAATCCAGCATGTTATGTTATAATCGAGTCTAGTATAATCCAGTATATTATGGTATAATTGTAGCTAGTATAATCTAGTATAATCTAGTATAATCCAGTATATTATGGTATAATTGTAGCTAGTATAATCTAGTATATTATGGTATAATTGTAGCTAGTATAATCTAGTATAATCTAGTATAATCCAGTATAATCTAGTATATTATGGTATAATTGTAGCTAGTATAATCTAGTATAATCCAGTATAATCCAGTATATTATGGTATAATTGTAGCTAGTATAATCTAGTATAATCTAGTATAATCCAGTATAATCCAGTATATTATGGTATAATCTACTGTTACCTGAGCTCCGCTGGTGTGGGTGAAAAGGTTTGATTGGAGAGATGAGTATGAACAGGCAGACAGACGGGTTGGAGTGACAGATAGCATGGAACGACAGGCAGCAAGGATGAAACGAAAGACAGACAGAATGGACCGACAGACAGACAGGATGGAACGACAGACAGACAGGATGGAACGACAGACAGGACCAACCGGGTGTTGTCTGTGCGTCCAATCACGTAGAAGCAGGGCTCCCCTTGTTTGGAGTTAGTCATACAGAGAGAGAGACTGGACAGCTCCACTAGAGAGAGACAGACAGGTTCACTAGAGAGAGACAGACAGGTTCCCCAGAGCGACAGACAGGTTCACCAGAGAGAGAAAGAGAGACAGACAGGTTCACCAGAGAGGGACAGGTTCACTAGAGAGAGACAGGGAGACAGACAGGTCCACTAGAGAGAGAGAGAGAGAGAGAGAGACAGGTTCACGTGTGTTAACGTGTGTGTTTGTGTGTGTATGTGTGTGAGAGATAGTGAGTGTGAGATGGTGTGTGTGTGAGATATGGTGAGTGTGTGTGTGTGAGATAGTGAGTGCGTGTGTGTGTGTGTGAGATAGTGAGTGTGAGATGGTGCGTGAGATAGATTCTGTGTGTGAGATGGTGTGTGAGATAGTGTGTGTGTGTGTGAGATATGGTGAGTGTGTGTGTGTGTGTGTGAGATAGTGAGTGTGTGTGTGTGTGTGTGAGATAGTGAGTGTGTGTGTGTGTGTGTGTGTGTGTGTGTGTGAGATATGGTGAGTGTGTGTGTGTGTGTGTGAGATAGTGAGTGTGTGTGTGTGTGTGTGTGTGTGTGTGTGAGATATGGTGAGTGTGTGTGTGTGTGTGTGAGATTGTGTGTGTGTGTGAGTGTGTGTGTGTGTGTGTGTGTGTGTGTGTGTGTGTGTGTGTGTGGGGTACCGTAGTCGGGGACGTATCCGTTCCCCTTCTTGAGGACCAGGTGGATCCAGCGTCCCCCCCGACGGATGTGTTCCACCGCCTGGCCGTGGGTCATCCCCACCGTGCTGCCCCCGTTGATCTGCACCAGCTGGTCTGAGATCTGCACCACACACCACACGGATTCCACTGCTACTAGAGCCGCTGGTCTGAGATCTGCACCACTGCTACTAGAGCCGCTGGTCTGAGATCTGCACCACTGCTACTAGAGCCGCTGGTCTGAGATCTGCACCACTGCTACTAGAGCCGCTGGTCTGAGATCTGCACCACTGCTACTAGAGCCGCTGGTCTGAGATCTGCACCACTGCTACTAGAGCAGTAGTATATTGTGTGGTGTATATGGTGTAGTATGGTATATGTTGTAGTTTATGGTTATGGTATAGTAGATTAGCGTAGCAGTAGGTAGCGTAGCATAGCACTGGGTAGTGTAGTGCACCTGTATCTTGCCACAGCGCTGGGCCGGCCCCCCCTCCATCAGCGCCAGGACGTAGAGCCCCATGTTGTACTCGCTGCCCCCCCGCAGGGAGAAGCCGAACCCAGTGGGACCACGCTCCAGATCCACCCTGTAGAACCACTGCTCCTCCTGGGACACAGCATGGCAACAACATCACATCTCCCTGGTAACCACACCACCATCATCGCCATGGTAATCACACAACCATCATCACCATGGTAACCACACCACCATCATCACCATGGTAACCGCACCACCATCATCACCATGGTAACCACACCACCATCACCATGGTAACCTCACAACCACCGTCACCATGGCAACACACAATCATCCTCACCATGGTAACGGTACACCCTAGATAACTGTTGATACAGAAAAGGTAGAGGAAGCTGCAAAGTAGAACACATGTTGGTTTGTTCTTGTGTGTACGTGTGTTGAAGCCACCTTTGACCTCTGGCCACCTCCTCTCCTCAGCCATCTGGTGTCAGCATCAGACTCTGCTGCTTCTGAGGAGTCTGAGGAGAGGAGAGAGGAGGAGAGGAGAGAGGAGGAGAGGAGAGAGGAGGAGGAGAAGGGAGGTTTAATATCAGTTTAAACTGAGTGTCTGTGTGTGTGTGCGCGCGTGCGTGTGTGTGTGTGTGCGCGCGTGTGCGTGTGCGGTCCGTACTGCTGCTGCTCCTGGGCACCACCGTTAGCCGCAGCACATTGCTAGCTCTCCTGAGTATCTGAGTTAGCTCCCGGTGGCTCATGCTGGTGGCGGCGCGGCCCTCCACCTCCTCCAGGCGGTCCCCAGGCTGGATGACTCCGCTCCGGGCCGCTGGGCTTCCCCGCCGCACCGTCACGAAGCGATGGGACATCACACAGCTACCTGTAGCACGTTAGCTAAAAGTTAGCACGTTAGCTGTCACACCATCGCACAGCTACCTGCAGCGGGTTGGTTTAAAGTTAGCATGCTAGCTGTTACAGCATCACACAGCTACCTGTAGCGCGTTAGCTAAAAGTTAGCATGTCAGCTGCGAAACCACACTACACAGTCAGCACTGTTGGCAGGCTACACCACTACACAGTTAGCACGCTAGCTGCTACCTCACCACACAGTTAGCACATAACAAATGTGCATGTTAGCATGCAACTAAACACTAACTGGAGACCTGCCTTCATTGTTCGTGTTTTGGGAGGCGATGACGAATCCAAAGCCTTCTCCTGGTCTTCTGTTAAGCTCCACCTGCATGCTCTTTGCCCTTCCCCCATGCCCTCCTGCTCCTCCATCATTGGCTGCAGCTCCCAGCGTGGCTCCTCCCCCTCTGACACTCTCCTCCACCCCCAGCCAATCCCGGGGCTCAAGGGTCAGGGTGACAGGGACCGAATCCAGGAAGCTGGTACTCTGGACCAGAGACGACCCGGCAGGATCGCTAGGAGACTGGCCTAGAACCACAGAACCAGACTAGTTAGAACCCCAGGACCGGACTAGTTAGAACCCCGGGACCGGACTAGTTAGAACCCCAGGACCGGACTAGTTAGAACCCCAGGACCAGACTAGTTACAACCCCGGGACCGGACTAGTTAGAACCCCGGGACCAGACTAGTTAGAACCCCAGGACCGGACTAGTTAGAACCCCAGGACCGGACTAGTTAGAACCCCGGGACCGGACTATGTTCTAAGATAGTTGGTTTGTTGGTCAGGTGGTTAGGGTTACCTTGGCGTGTGGGCGGGGTTAGAGTGGGGCCCTCTGCAGGGATAGGTTACCTTGGCGTGTGGGCGGGGTTAGAGTGGGGCCCTCTGCAGGGCCCGTGCCCGCCTGGCTGAGGGGGGGCACGGCCCCGAGAAAGGATCCTGAGGCTGAAGAGGGCGTGTCAGCTGGACTGGAGGCGGAGCTTAGCGGGGACGGGAGGAGCTTGTAGAGGTTGGGCGTGACGCCAGGGGAGCAGGGCGGCGCTGTGGAGAGGGAGAGTACAGCGTCAGGGGGCGTCTGCCCGGACGGTAAGACCCCACTGCAGCTGAAGCGGGATGCGTACCTCCTCTGCTGACCAGCAGGACCACCTCCCCTCGCCTTGTGTGCTCCTGCAGAACCCTCTGCACCTGCGACACACACACACACACCACCACCACCGTAACCATGACAACGACACTCACAACTCATGGTAACCACGATGACAGCCAACTCAAACATCGTCACGGTTGCCCCCACTAAAACTATTGCTTCGCCCCCCCCCCGGTAACCATGGCGACGACACAAACACAACAACGGTAACCGCGACGACGACCATCGTTAATGACGCTGTTCTCAGTGACCTGCGTGAAGTTGAGGTGCAGGACGTCCGCCCCGTTGATCTTGGTGATGACATCACCGGTCTGCAGGGCGGGGCACAGCCGGGGGTCCCAGAGCTGTCGGACCACCGCGTGCTGCCCCCCCGCGCCCCCGCCCGCCACGCTGAAGCCCGGCCCCCCCTCGCTCTGGCCCAGCGCCACCGGGACCAGCTCCCCGGGCCGGGGCGCAGTGGGGGAGGGGTGGCTGGCCGGACAGCCGTTGAAGCCACAGGCAGGTTGGAGGGTGGGGTTGACGGGCGGTTTGGTGGTGCTGGGGAGGGTGGAGCTGGGGAGGGTGGTGCTGGGGAGGGTGGAGCTGGAGAGGTCGCGGTCTGAAGACCGCTGGCGGAGGAGGAGGGTGGAGGAGGAGGGGGCGGGGAGAGAGCTGCTGCTGTAGCCAATCAGAGAAGATCTGTGGGAGACAGGGAGATACAAGTACTGCTGCAGCAAGAGAGCGTGATGAACTGGCACCAGATACTGGGAGTACTCTAGTAGTACTGCAGTAGTACTGTAGTAGTATTCTAGTAGTACTGTAGTGGTACTGTAGTAGTACTCTAGTAGTACTGTAGTAGTACTCTAGTAGTACTGCAGTAGTACTCTAGTAGTACTGCAGTAGTACTGTAGTAGTATTCTAGTAGTACTGCAGTAGTACTCTAGTGGTACTTTAGTAGTACTCTAGTAGTACTGTAGTAGTATTCTAGTAGTACTGTAGTAGTATTATAGTAGTACTCTAGTAGTACTGTGGTAAAAGGTATGATGTATATTTATAATATGATAGTAGTACTGTAGTAGTACTCTAGTAGTGCTGCAGTAGTACTGTAGTAGTACTAATACTCTAGTAGTACTGTAGTACCTGCGCGTGGTTCCGCTGGCTGCAGGCTGGGGGGGGTCGGCAGGTTCAGTAGGAGGGGGCGTGGCCTCGCCGGACACACCGTTAGTGATTGGTTGAGCCGCATAAGAGGGCGGAGTTTGGGCCAATCCTGGATGTTTAGATGGAAAGAGGAGGGGATGTGGTCATCAGTAATATAAGAAGCCCTGGTCACCTAGGTAACCAGGTTACCAGGTGGTGTAGGTAACCAGGTGGTCTAGGTAACCAGGTGGTGTA
>JACYXH010000361.1:725000-770000 GCA_026745465.1 Lota lota | reverse complement strand
ACCAAAGTACCAAAGTACCAAACACACACACACACACCTAGCACACCCCTGCTATTTTCCCATAAACCTTTAACACCCAACAATATAACCTTTAGTTGTTCTGAACCACCACTCACACTTTTGGTGTGGGAACCAACTTAACCCTACAGTAATATACCTCCTCTATACAGTAATATACCTCCTCCTGTACAGTAATATACCTCCTCTATACAGTAATACACCTCCTCTATACAGTAACATACCTCCTCCTGTACAGTAATATACCTCCTCTATACAGTAATACACCTCCTCTATACAGTAACATACCTCCTCCTGTACAGTAATATACCTCCTCTATACAGTAATATACCTCCTCCTGTACAGTAATATACCTCCTCTATACAGTAATACACCTCCTCTATACAGTAACATACCTCCTCCTGTACAGTAATATACCTCCTCTATACAGTAATACACCTCCTCTATACAGTAACATACCTCCTCCTGTACAGTAATATACCTCCTCTATACAGTAATACACCTCCTCTATACAGTGATATACCTCCTCTTGTACAGTAATATACCTCCTCTATACAGTAATATACCTCCTCCTGTACAGTAATACACCTCCTCTATACAGTAATACACCTCCTCTATACAGTAATATACCTCCTCCTGTACAGTAATATACCTCCTCTATACAGTAATACACCTCCTCTATACAGTAAATACCTCCTCCTGTACAGTAATATACCTCCTCTATACAGTAATATACCTCCTCTATACAGTAACATACCTCCTCCTGTACAGTAATATACCTCCTCTATACAGTAATATACCTCCTCTATACAGTAACATACCTCCTCCTGTACAGTAATATACCTCCTCCTGTACAGTAATACACCTCCTCTATACAATAATATACCTCCTCCTGTACAGTAATACACCTCCTCTATACAGTAATATACCTCCTCTATACAGTAACATACCTCCTCCTGTACAGTAATACACCTCCTCTATACAGTAATATACCTCCTCTATACAGTAATACACCTCCTCTTTACAGTAATATACCTCCTCTATACAGTAACATACCTCCTCCTGTACAGTAATATACTTCCTCCTGTACAGTAATACACCTCCTCTATACAGTAATATTCCTCCTCTATACAGTAACATACCTCCTCCTATACAGTAATATTCCTCCTCCTGTACAGTAATATACCTCCTCTATACAGTAATATACCTCCTCCTGTACAGTAATATACCTCCTCTATACAGTAACATACCTCCTCCTGTACAGTAATACACCTCCTCTATACAGTAATATACCTCCTCTATACAGTAATACACCTCCTCTTTACAGTAATATACCTCCTCTATACAGTAACATACCTCCTCCTGTACAGTAATATACTTCCTCCTGTACAGTAATACACCTCCTCTATACAGTAATATTCCTCCTCTATACAGTAACATACCTCCTCCTATACAGTAATATTCCTCCTCCTGTACAGTAATATACCTCCTCTATACAGTAATATACCTCCTCCTATACAGTAACATACCTCCTCCTGTACAGTAATATACCTCCTCCTATACAGTAACATACCTCCTCCTGTACAGTAATATACCTCCTCTATACAGTAATATACCTCCTCCTATACAGTAACATACCTCCTCCTGTACAGTAATATACCTTCTCCTGTACAGTAATATTCCTCCTCCTGTACAGTAATATACCTCCTCCTGTACAGTAATATACCTCCTCCTATACAGTAATATTCCTCCTCCTACACAGTAATATTCCTCCTATACAGTAATATGGTCAAGTAAAATGTAAAAGAAGGAGGATCAGGAGACGTAGTAAAGGGGGTACATTGCAGGAGGAGAATCAGGAGGCGTAGTAAAGGGGGTACAGTGCAGGAGGAGAATCAGGAGGCGTAGTAAAGGGGGTACGGTGCAGGAGGAGGATCAGGAGACGTAGTAAAGGGGGTACAGTGCAGGAGGAGGATCAGGGGGCGTAGTAAAGGGGGTACAGTGCAGGAGGAGGATCAGCAGGAGCATCTCGGGTGAATCTAGGATAAGGTGGTGATGTAAACACTGCTCCTCAACCGCACATGGTCCTGATGCAGTCATCAACCACTCTCCGGTCGGCTCCTCCGGTACCGGGCAGACCTAACGTTAACCCACAGCTAAACCGCCCCTAACCCGCCACTAACCCACCCTAACCCGCCACTAACCCGCAGCTAAACCGACCATAACCCGCCGCTACCCGAACGGAGCGGCTGTAAAGCGAACAATACAGCAGTGTGTGAGCCGTGGCACGGCGTAAGATCTGCTGACGGCAGCGACAAGAACCAGCAACCTCCCGCACGTAACCTTGCTTAGCTCAATATTACATCATATCATACCATATCATAAGGAACATAATGTATAATATATCATCATCACCTACCGTCATTCTGCCGCTTCTTCTACCAAGACTTTCTCTTTCTCTCTCTCTCTCCTCTCCCTCTCTCTCTCTCTCTCTCTCTCTCTCTCTCTCTCCCCTCTCTCTCTCTCTCTCTCTCTCCCTCTCTCTCTCTCTCTCTCACTCTCTCTCTCTCTCTCTCTCTCTCTGCAGGTAATCCAAACCAATGAAAGAATAGCTCGAGACAGTGAATAGTAGACGACGAATAGACGCGTAGTAGCCCAGCCTTCCTAATACACTGTTTGTGTGTGCGCGTGCATGCGTGCGTGTGTGTAAGTCGCTGGAGCTCGCGATGTTAACGGCCTCGCATTATAGAACCTCTCGCGATGCACTAATCAAACTATAACTATATGTATTTATAAGAGATATACCTATTTCATATCAATAATATTAATAATATAATACAATATTATCTGATTCTATAATTGTATTACAATTATAAGTATACCTTCTCATATAACACTATAATACTATATATAACACTATATTAATAAGAATAATCTCATATGCGGTAATACCAATTTTAATTATGCAGTACCGACTCCTACCAGGTGGGGGCAGTGCAGGCCAACCTTATCCGTGAGCTGTCATGTCGTCTCACGGAGACGATAAAGTGGGCTAAGCCAAACCAAACCATTTAGCCAACACAGCGCCAATCTAATCACCGGAAACACTTCATTAATGGATTTGTAGTAATTTATTATTTATCATAATATATTGAAAAAACCCAAGCTATACATTTTATATGCATATAAAGTTGACTAAGAGTGAGAAAGAGAGAGAGAGAGAGATAAAGAGAGAGAGAGAGAGAGAGAGAGAGAGAGAGAGAGAGAGAGAGAGAGAGAGAGAGAGATTATAAAGGGTTTAATATTCCAGCTTAGTTCATCACACACACTTGCTGTGTGGGTATGTGTGATGTCAATAAACTGATATCTGCATATGAATGCTAAATCTGTAGGCAACGGGACAAGATGTTGGTATCAGAAGCATTTTGGTTTCCGTTTGTAGTCCGAGTAGTACTGACCAATCACGTTTGAGCTGGCTTTGGTTGCATACAGGTAAACAGTCCTAGGCTTGAAAGCCAGGCTAGAGGAACTCACTGACCAGGTACAGACTAGAGGAATACACTGACCAGGTACAGACTAGAGGAACACACTGACCAGGTACAGACTAGTGAGAGAACACACTGACCAGGTACAGACTAGAGGAATACACTGACCAGGTACAGACTAGTGAGAGAACTCACTGACCAGGTACAGACTAGTTAGAGAACTCACTGACCAGGTACAGACTAGAGGAACACACTGACCAGGTACAGACTAGAGGAATACACTGACCAGGTACAGACTAGTGAGAGAACTCACTGACCAGGTACAGACTAGTTAGAGAACTCACTGACCAGGTACAGACTAGAGGAACACGCTGACCAGGTACAGACTAGAGGAATACACTGACCAGGTACAGACTAGAGGAATTCACTGACCAGGTACAGACTAGTGAGAGAACTCACTGACCAGGTACAGACTAGAGGAACACACTGACCAGGTACAGACTAGAGGAACACACTGACCAGGTACAGACTAGAGGAACACACTGACCAGGTACAGACTAGTGAGAGAACTCACTGACCAGGTACAGACTAGAGGAACACACTGACCAGTTACAGACTAGTGAGAGAACTCACTGACCAGGTACAGACTAGAGGAACTCACTGACCAGGTACAGACTAGTGAGAGAACTCACTGACCAGGTACAGACTAGAGGAACACACTGACCAGGTACAGACTAGAGGAACACACTGACCAGGTTACAGACTAAGGAACACACTGACCAGGTACAACTAGATGGAATACACTGAGCCAGGTACAGACTAGAGGAACTCACTGACCAGGTACTGACTAGTGAGAGAACTCACTGACCATACAGACTAGAGGAAGCACACTGACCAGGTACAGACTAGAGGAACACACTGACCAGGTACAGACAAGAGGAAACCCCCCCCCCCCCCCCCCCCACGTTTCCACACTTGAAGGCGCACTGGTCTCTGTCAGGATAGATCTGAAAGGCACCGGGAAAAACATTTAATTCACGTGGCGATCAGCTGCCAAGTAGAGCTCACTTCAAAAGGGTTCTGTCCTCTTCTGTAAGGGCCTCCAGAACGTTCTGAGGTCCATGAGCCGGATGGACAGGCTATAGTCTCAGTGTCCACGGCATGGTCCATACACAGAGAGAGAGAGAGAGAGAGAGAGAGAGAGAGAGAGAGAGAGAGAGAGAGAGAGAGAGAGAGAGAGAGAGAGAGAGAGAGAGAGAGCGAGAGAGAGAGAGAGCGAGAGAGAGGGAGAGAGAGAGAGAGAGCGAGCAAGAGAGAGAGCGAAAGAGAGAGAGAGAGAGAGCGAGAGAGAGAGAGAGAGAGAGAGAGAGAGAGAGAGAGAGAGAGAGCGAGAGCGAGAGCGAGAGCGAGAGAGCGTGAGAGAGAGAGAGAGAGACAGAGAGAGAGAGAGAGAGAGAGAGGATCACACACGTGCACACACACTTACTATTAAATGTATTATTCAAATTATATGTAACAATATAATTAATATAATATCATGCTGGTTACCAAACTGGAGTCGGATGACTCCTAGTGTGTGTGTGTGTGTGTGTGTGTGTGTGCGTGTGTGTGTGTGTGTGTGTGCGTGTGTGTGTGTGTGTGTGTGTGTGTGTGTATGTGTGTGTGTGTGTGTGTGTGTGTGTGTGTGTGTGCCAGGCTGGCTGTGGTTTTAATCCCAGTGATGTTGGAGAATCAGAGCTCCGCCCGGCAGCCTCGCGCTCAGAATAGGGCTGCTTGTCTCGCGCTGAGGATGGAAAACACGGGCAGCTGAAAACTTAATCTTTTGTCATTTATATGAACTCCGTTATTAGACAAAAATAGTGTCGATTTTAGTTGTATCCGCTTACCTGACTTTGTTTTACGATGTGAAAGAGCGATGAGAGGATCCCACGGGGGGGGGGGGGGGGGAGGGGGGGGGGGAACCAGGAGGGATTTACGTGTGGTTTTGTTTGATTTTTAACATGTGATTTATTTAATTGTAAATCGAGCGCGCATCGCCAGAATGCACGAGGAAAGCCGCGAAAGTAAGATTGTTTTTTTCTGTCGTCTTCGATTTACATGAGCTCGGGCCGGATAGTTAGTGACTGTAAACCAGCTTACAATAGGTTGGTTAAGACGAACCAGGTTAAAATAGGTTGGTTAGCTTGAACCAGGCCATAAAAGGTTAGTGAGTATAAACTTGGTTAGAATAGAGTTGGTTAGAATAAACTCTTTGAATAGGTTGGTTAGTATAAACTAGATTAGAATAGTGTTGGTTAGTATAAACTACATTAGAATAAATTAGTGAGTATAAACTAGGTTAGAATAGTGTTAGTGACTATAAACTAGGTTCGAATATATTGGTTAGCATAAACTAGGTTAGAAGAGGCTTGTAAGTGACTATAAATTAGGTCAGAATAGGTTGGTTAATATAAATTAGGTTGGTTAATATAAAGTAGGTCAGAATAGGTTGGTTAATATAAAGTTGGTTAGAATATATTAGAATAGGTTGGTTAATATAAGCTATATTAGAATAGGTTAGTTAATATAAACTAGGTCAGAATAGTGTTGCTCCCTCTCTCCCTCTTTGGATTTTTGTTTGATTTAAAGGAGCTTTTTCGCCATGGAAAATCAAAGTTGTTTAGTTCTTTAAACAGGCAAAAATGAACAGTGTCGACTTTGAAATATTAACATTTAAATAACAATAGAAAGGGTCAACAAAGTAACATTGGGTATAAAATACTACAAATAAATACAGATGAAGTTGTGTTGTGCAGTTAGTATGTTACATTTTTATATAGTGCAGTACTTTACATGAATAATGCAGGAAGCAGGTGAGCAGGTACAGTAGAGAAGTCTTAGCCTTAGTTGGCTTGTGTTTGTGAGATGTTGGATGCTGTGATTACACAATCCTGTATTTCCCCCAACATATATGGCAGTTTGTTTTAAAGGGAAGGAAGGGTTCCTGATGGTATAGTTTGTTTCTATCTGGAGTGTTTTAAAGGGAAGGGTTCCTGATGGTTTGTTCCTATCTGGAGTGTTTTAAAGGGAAGGAAGGGTTCCTGATGGTATAGTTTGTTCCTATCTGGAGTGTTTTAAAGGGAAGGGTTCCTGGTGGTATAGTTTGTTCCTATCTGGAGTGTTTTAAAGGGAAGGGTTCCTGATGGTATAGTTTGTTCCTATCTGGAGTGTTTTAAAGGGAAGTGTTCCTGATGGTATAGTTTGTTCCTATCTGGAGTGTTTTAAAGGGAAGGGTTCCTGATGGTATAGTTTGTTCCTATCTGGAGTGTTTTAAAGGGAAGTGTTCCTGATGGTATAGTTTGTTCCTATCTGGAGTGTTTTAAAGGGAAGTGTTCCTGATGGCATAGTTTGTTCCTATCTGGAGTGTTTTAAAGGGAAGTGTTCCTGATGGCATAGTTTGTTCTGGACTGTTCTAAAGGGAAGGAAGTGTTCCTGGTGGTATAGTTTGCAGGTGGTTAAGAACCTGTTTCCAGGTCATCACTTAGCCTGCAGCTGCTCAACCTCAGTTCTCGATCTCAGTGGTCAAGCGGTCTGTGGATCTTCTGTTGCAAGTCTGCGTTGGCTCCTGGTGGATTCTTTCCACTTCTCTCGTCCGTGTTTTAATTAGTGGGATATCGTCCCAGTTCTGTTCTGCATGTGTTATTTGGCGCTTACGTTGGACTTGGAGAATGGATTTACAGATTTCTGCATGCAGAGGACTAGTTTGGTGTTTGTCCCATTATTTAAAGTCTTGGTTGGCAAGGCAACCGCAGACTTCTCTGGCGTTTAGAGCAGTAGGTTCTGTTACTAGGTCCCACTATTTGATTGGGATGTCCCGTTGATGCTCTTCTGAAGGCTTGGAAGGCCCTCCTTGTCTCCCAGGTCGTTCAAAGCTCGGTTTCTTGTGTTGCCGGGGTTCACTGCAAGGTGGGTGGTGGTAACCTAGGGCAACCGGGACTTAGAGGAATTTGTATTTGTGTTATTGTAGGCTGGGTCCGTTGTGGAATATTATAATTGTAGTTTTACGAGAGTTTACTGTCAAGGCCCAAGTTTGAGAGGAACTATGCAGAAGGTTTAGGTGCTGCAGACAGACAGACAGACAGACAGACAGGCAGGCAGACAGACACAGACAGGCAGACAGAGAGACAGGCAGACAGACAAACAGGCAGACAGAGAGACAGACATACATACAGAGAGAGAGAGAGACAGACAGAGAGAGACAGACTGACAGACAGGCAGAGGGACAGACAGACAGGTATGATGTCTAGTAAAGGTGGGTGGTGGAGGTAGATGAAGTTATTACAGATGATGACATCACAGCCTGATCAAAGGTTCCTTCACAACGATGTCATTAATTCCTGTAAAGAAGAACCTTATCTCTCTCTCCCTCTCTCCCCCCTCTGTCTAACTCTCCCTCTCTCTCCCCCCCTCTTCCCCCTCCCTCTCTCTCTCTCACATCCTCTCTCTCCTTGTCTCTCTAGCTCTCTGCCCCCTCGCTCTCTCTCTCGCCCTCCATCTTTGTCTCTGCATGTTAATCTCTCCTTTATCCATCATGGTGTGTGTGTGTGTGTGTGTGTGTGTGTGTGTGTGTGTGTGGTCCAGAAGTAGGTCACAGCTGTTCACTACAACATGTCACCTCCTCTGGAACACACCTCCCCTCTCCTCCCCTCATGTCCACACTCATCTGCCCCCTCTCCTCTCTCATCCTCTCCTCTCCTCTCCTGCTCTGTATCCATCTCTCCCTCTCCTCTCCTCTCCTCTCTTCTCTTATTCTCTCCTCTCCTCTCCTAATGTGGTGGATCCAGTAGCTCCTTATGGAATGTGGTATTTAGGGGTGGTGTTGATGGCAGGTTAGTCTAGTGGTTATGTGGTCCATTCCATGGTACTGGTACCACTGGTATTTAGGGGTGGTGTTGATGGCAGGTTAGTCTAGTGGTTATGAGGTCCATTCCATGGTACTGGTACCACTGGTATTTAGGGGTGGTGTTGATGGCAGGTTAGTCTAGTGGTTATGTGGTCCATTCCATGGTACTGGTACCACTGGTATTTAGGGGTGGTGTTGATGGCAGGATATCTAGTGGTTAGATGGTCCATTCCGTGGTACTGGTACCACGACTAGAACCAACTAAATGAGTCATAAATACACTAAAAGACCCACCAGAGACACAGCTGTGTTAGTCCATCCTGAAGTCCACCACGCCAGCCAGTCCAACACCCCACCGTCTCCAACTCAGCTCCTCAAAAGTCTCAGCTTTCAAAGCCTGAAATGCTAAAGTTTTTAATAATAATAACTTCCTTTAAAGTGCCCACAAAAAGAAATGTTCACTCTTGGGTCTAAATGGGGTTTCCTAAAGTTTATTACTTCAGTTCTTCAAGCCTAGGTCTGGTTTACGTCTCTGTGTTACGACGTTATGAGACGTGCCTGCTGGTGTTAAACTGACAAGTATTTCATCATATTACATTGCTCTTTTGCAAACCGTCACTCATAGCACGGTGATTGACGGCTAGCTTTGGTCTTTTGACGGATTCAAATATCAAGGCACATTTTTTAGGAACGGGGACATTTCCAGGGACAGCTCCAGCTGTGCCTGGGGAAATCTGGTCGCCCTAATTTAAGTAATGTATTCAGTGTTAATATTAGCACTTTCATCCCAACCGTTTATTACTACAGGTCCACTTACTTTTATTTGTCTCCATCTCATGTATTCTACATGGCAGAGGACATTTTCAGGTGTATGTATGTCTGTGACGTTTCTTTAAGTTCCTAAGTGTATGCAAAGCCAAAGATGAATGTCCAGGGGGGTAATAAAGGTGTCTAATCGAATAGTATCCAAGATGGTGGAGACCAGGAGAAGGAATTTAACTACAGAACATATTTGCTTGATTTTCATTTGGAAACTTATGAATCTTTAATATTTTGTCTTTGCATTTCTTTCTCTCTCTCTCTCTCTCCCTCTCTCTCTCTCGCTCTATCTCTCGCTCTATCTCGTTCTCTCTCGCTCTCTCTCTCTCGCTCTATCTCTCGCTCTATCTCTCTCTCTCTCTCTCTATCTCTCTCGCTCTATCTCTCGCTCTATCTCTCTCTCTCTCGCTCTATCTCTCGCTCTCTCTCTCTCTCTCGCTCCATCTCTCTCTCTATCTCGTTCTCTCTCGCTCTCTCTCTCTCGCTCTATCTCTCTCGCTCTATCTCTCTCGCTCTATCTCTCTCTCTCTCTCGCTCCATCTCTCTCTCCAGGTAAAGAGGTGGAAGTGGAAGATGGGGGTGAGTTAGAGGAGGAGGGAGGAGAGGGTGATGAAGGAAGAGGAGCAGAGGAGGAGGGATGGGACGAGGAGCTGGATGGAGAGAATGAGGGAGGACTGCGGATGACAAGGACCGACACGCTTCACTCCACGACCAGCTCCACGGCAACGCAACGCAGGAGAGGTCAACACGCTAAGAAACAGGTCTTAACCTCGTGCTACATGTAGAGGTCAACAGGTCTTAACCTCATGTTAGAGGTCAACAGGTCTTAACCTCATGTTAGAGGTCAACAGGTCTTAACCTCATGTTAGAGGTCAACAGGTCTTAACCTCGTGCTACATGTAGAGGTCAACAGGTCTTAACCTCATGTTAGAGGTCAACAGGTCTTAACCTCGTGTTAGAGGTCAACAGGTCTTAACCTCGTGTTAGAGGTCAACAGGTCTTAACCTCGTGTTACATGTTAGAGGTCAACAGGTCTTAACCTCATGTTAGAGGTCAACAGGTCTTAACCTCATTTTACATGTTAGAGGTCAACAGGTCTTAACCTCATGTTAGAGGTCAACAGGTCTTAACCTCGTGTTAGAGGTCAACAGGTCTTAACCTCATGTTAGAGGTCAACAGGTCTTAACCTCATGTTAGAGGTCAACAGGTCTTAACCTCGTGCTACATGTAGAGGTCAACAGGTCTTAACCTCATGTTAGAGGTCAACAGGTCTTAACCTCATGTTAGAGGTCAACAGGTCTTAACCTCACGTTAGAGGTCAACAGGTCTTAACCTCGTGTTAGAGGTCAACAGGTCTTAACCTCGTGTTAGAGGTCAACAGGTCTTAACCTCATGTTAGAGGTCAACAGGTCTTAACCTCATTTTACATGTTAGAGGTCAACAGGTCTTAACCTCATGTTAGAGGTCAACAGGTCTTAACCTCATTTTACATGTTAGAGGTCAACAGGTCTTAACCTCATGTTAGAGGTCAACAGGTCTTAACCTCGTGTTAGAGGTCAACAGGTCTTAACCTCATGTTACATGTTAGAGGTCCACACGCTAAGAAACAGGTCTTACATTTGTTGATGTTCTCCAGGTACAGGCTCAGGGTAAGGAGGTTAGGGTCAGGGGTTAATGATAATGATGTTCTCCAGGTACAGGCTCAGGGTAAGGAGGTTAGGGTCAGGGGTTAATGATAATGATGTTCTCCAGGTACAGGCTCAGGGTCAGGGGTCAGGGATTAAAGATAATGATCTTCTCCAGGTACAGGCTCAGGGTAAGGGGGTCAGGGGTCAGGGGTTAATGATAATGATGTTCTCCAGGTACAGGCTCAGGGTAAGGGGGTCAGGGATTAAAGATAATGATCTTCTCCAGGTACAGGCTCAGGGTAAGGGGGTCAGGGGTTAATGATAATGATGTTCTCCAGGTACAGGCTCAGGGTCAGGGGTCAGGGATTAAAGATAATGATCTTCTCCAGGTACAGGCTCAGGGTAAGGGGGTCAGGGGTTAATGATAATGATGTTCTCCAGGTACAGGCTCAGGGTCAGGGGTCAGGGATTAAAGATAATGATCTTCTCCAGGTACAGGCTCAGGGTAAGGGGGTCAGGGGTCAGGGGTTAATGATAATGATGTTCTCCAGGTACAGGGCAGTAACCAGGTCCATCGCGCTCCCAGAGCCCTCTACTGCCTCAAACTCAACAACCCAATCAGGAGGGCCGCCCTGTCCATCGTGGAATGGAAGTATCCTTTCCACCAATCAGCCATCAGTACACGTCCGTTGTAATCGAATCGTTTATTTTGGTTTCAGTGGTCCGATAAGGAATGTGTGCTAGTCTTTAGAGTACAGACGTCTTGTGGTTTCCTGTATGAGTCCTTGACTGCTTCTGCAGGCCTTTCGATATCTTCATTCTGTTAGCCATCTTTGCTAACTGTGTAGCATTGGGCGTGTCCAAACCATTCCCTGAGGACGATTCCAACTCAACCAATCATGACCTGGTAAGTACTTATACTGCTAATAGTACTAATACTGCTTACAGTACTGATACTACCTGCTGATTACTTATACTGCGTACAGTACTGATACTACCTGCTGATTACTTATACTGCGTACAGTACTGATACTACCTGCTGATTACTTATACTGCTTACAGTACTGATACTACCTGCTGATTACCTATACTGCTTACAGTACTGATATGAACCTGGTGTGTAGTAATCAGTTGGCCCGGTAACATTAAGCTAGGCTGTCAGTCACGGACCTTGACTTTGGTTTACCACCATCACCTCCACCTCCACCATCACCATCACCTCCACCATCACCTCCACCATCACCTCCACCATCACCATCACCTCCACCATCACCTCCACCATCCCCACCATCACCTCCACCACCACCACTACTACCACCACCTCCACCATCACCACCACCACCACCATCACCACCTCCACCACCACCACCACTACCACCATCATCACCACCACTACCACCACCACCACCACCACTACCACCACCTCCACCACCACCACCTCCACTACCACCATCACCACCACCACTACCACCACCTCCACCACCACTACCACCACCTCCACCACTACCACCACCACTACCATCACCTCCACCACCACTACCTCCACCATCACACCACCATCACCTCCACCATCACCTCCACCATCACCATCACCTCCACCATCACCTCCACCATCACCATCACCTCCACCATCACCTCCACCATCACCTCCACCATCACCATCACCTCCACCATCACCTCCACCATCACCACCATCACCTCCACCACCACTACCACCACCTCCACCATCACCACCACCTCCACCATCACCACCACCACCACCATCACCACCTCCACCACCACCACCACTACCACCATCACCACCACCACTACCACCACCACCACCACCACCACCTCCACCTCCACCACCACCACCTCCACTACCACCATCACCACCACCACTACCACCACCTCCACCACCACCACCACTACCATCACCTCCACCACCACTATCTCCACCACCATCATCACCTCCACCACGTGATGAATTTTAGGAGCAAGTGGAGTATATCTTCCTCATCATCTTCACCATAGAGACCTTCCTGAAGATCCTGGCCTATGGTCTGGTCATGCACCCCAGCTCCTACATCCGCAATGGCTGGAACCTGCTGGACTTCGTCATCGTCATCGTCGGGTGAGGACCGGAGGGTTTGGGTTTGGGATTAGGGATTAGGGATTAGGGGTTAGGGTTGGGGGTTAGGGATGAGAGGATGGGGGTTAGGGATTAGGGGATAGGATTGGGGGTTAGGGATGAGAGGTTAGGGATTAGGGGTTAGGGATTAGGGGTTAGGGTTGGGGGTTAGGGATGAGAGGTTGGGGGTTAGGGATTAGGGGATAGGATTGGGGGTTAGGGA
Organism: Lota lota; assembly: GCA_026745465.1. NCBI lineage: Eukaryota > Metazoa > Chordata > Actinopteri > Gadiformes > Lotidae > Lota > Lota lota. Next base: position 756,835 of record JACYXH010000361.1, on the reverse strand, counting down.
TGAGAGGTTGGGGGTTAGGGATTAGGGGTTAGGGTTGGGGGTTAGGGATGAGAGGTTGGGGGTTAGGGATTAGGGGTTAGGGTTGGGGGTTAGGGATGAGAGGTTAAGGGTTAGGGTTAACCCTGAGTGACCTGTGTTGCAGATTGTTCAGTGTTGTCTTGGAGACGATGACCCATAAATCTGGAGAGGTCTCGGCAACTACCCATCATACACCTGGGAAACCGGGAGGTCTGGACGTCAAGGCCCTCCGAGCCTTCAGGGTGCTGAGACCTCTCAGACTGGTCTCTGGAGTACCCAGTAAGTCTGTCTGGTGCTCTGTCTGTCTGCTTGTATGTCTGTCTACCTGTCTGTTTGTCTACCTGTCTGTCTACCTGGCTATCTGTCTGTCTGTCTACCTCTTTGTCTACCTGTCTGTCTACCTGTCTACCTGTCTGTCTGTCTGTCTGTCCATCTGCCTACCTGTCTGTCTGTTTACCTGTCTGTCTGTTTGTCTACCTGTCTGTCTACCTGGCTATCTGTCTGTCTGTACCTCTCTGTCTACCTGTCTGTCTACCTGTTTACCTGTCTGTCTGTCCATCTGCCTACCTGTCTACCTGTTTAGTTGTCTGTATGTCTGTCTACCTGTCTACCTGTCTGTCTACCTGTATGTTTGTCTACCTGTGTGTCTAACTACCTGTGTGTCTGTCTACCTGTCTGTCTACCTGTATGTTTGTCTGCCTGTGTGTTTAACTACCTGTGTGTCTGTCTACTTGTCTGTCTGCCTGTATGTTTGTCTACCTGTCTCTCTATCTGTCTGTCTGTCTGTCTACCTATCTGTCTACCTGTATGTTTGTCTGCCTGTGTGTTTAACTACCTGTGTGTCTGTCTACTTGTCTGTCTGCCTGTATGTTTGTCTGCCTGTATGTTTGTCTACCTGTCTCTCTATCTGTCTGTCTGTCTACCTGTCTGTCTACCTGTATGTTTGTCTGCCTGTGTGTTTAACTACCTGTGTGTCTATCTGTGTGTCTGTCTACCTGTGTGTCTACCTGTTTGTCTAACTACCTGTGTGTCTGTCTACTTGCCTGTCTACCTGTATGTTTGTCTACCTGTGTGTCTAACTACCTGTGTGTGTGTCTACCTGTGTATCTACCTGTGTGTCTGTCTACATGTGTGTCTACCTGTGTGTCTGTCTGTGTGTCTAACTACCTGTCTGTCTACCTGTGTGTCTGTCTGTGTGTCTGCCTGCGTGTGTGTTAGGTCTCCAGATTGTTCTGAACTCCATCATGAAGGCCATGGTTCCTCTGCTCCACATCGCTCTGCTCGTCCTCTTCGTCATCATCATCTACGCCATCATCGGCCTGGAGCTCTTCATCGGACGCATGCACCGCACCTGTTACTACATAGGAGCAGGTACACACACACACACCTGTTACTACATAGGAGCAGGTACACACACACACACCTGTTACTACATAGGAGCAGGTACACACACACACCTGTTACTACATAGGAGCAGGTCCACACACACACACACACCTGTTACTACATAGGAGCAGGTACACACACACACCTGTTACTACATAGGAGCAGGTACACACACACACACACCTGTTACTACATAGGAGCAGGTACACACACACACACACACCTGTTACTACATAGGAGCAGGTACACACACACACACCTGTTACTACATAGGAGCAGATACACACACACACCTGTTACTACATAGGAGCAGGTACACACACACACACACACCTGTTACTACATAGGAGCAGGTACACACACACACACCTGTTACTACATAGGAGCAGGTACACACACACACCTGTTACTACATAGGAGCAGGTACACACACACACACCTGTTACTACATAGGAGCAGGTACACACACACACACACACCAGTTACTACATAGGAGCAGGTACACACACACACCTGTTACTACATAGGAGCAGGTACACACACACAAACACCTGTTACTACATAGGAGCAGGTACACACACACACACCTGTTACTACATAGGAGCAGGTACACACACACCTGTTACTACATAGGAGCAGGTACACACACACACCTGTTACTACATAGGAGCAGGCCCACACACACACACACCTGTTACTACATAGGAGCAGGTACACACACACACACACACACACACACCTGTTACTACATAGGAGCAGGTACACACACACACACACCTGTTACTACATAGGAGCAGGTCCACACACACCTGACTGCCCATAACTGAGTGATAACTAACTAACTAATGGATAAGCTAGATAACTACGTGGAGGAGGACCCGGTGCCCTGTGCGTTCGCCGGTCACGGCCGGCAGTGCACTGTGAACGGCTCCGAGTGTCGCGGCCGCTGGGACGGACCCAACGGAGGGATCACCAACTTTGACAACTTCTTCTTCGCCATGTTGACCGTCTTCCAGTGCATCACTATGGAGGGATGGACCGACGTGCTGTACTGGGTTAGTGCTATACTGCACTATACTATACCATACTACACTATACCGTACTGCACCACAGTATACTATACTACACTATACTACACTATACTATACATACATTATCACTATGAAGGGATGGACCGACGTGCTGTACTGGGTTAGTGCTATACTGCACTATACTATACCATACTACACTATACCGTACTGCACCACAGTATACTATACTACACTATACTACACTACACTATACTACACTACACTATACTACACTACACTATACTACACTATACTATACTACACTATACTATACTATACTACACTATACTATACTACACTATACCGTACTGCACCACAGTATACTATACTACACTATACTATACATACATTATCACTATGAAGGGATGGACCGACGTGCTGTACTGGGTTAGTGCTATACTGCACTATACTATACTACACTATACTATACTACACTACACTATACTACACTATACTATACTACACTACTGTACTGCACTGCACTATACTATACTATACTGCACTATACTATACTATGGTGCACTGCACTATACTATACTATACTATACTATACCCCCGGTGTCTCTATATATAAACCTATATGTTCCTATGTGTTCCTATGTGTTCCTATGTGTTCCTATATGTTCCTATGTGTTCCTATGTGTTCCTATGTGTTCCTATGTGTTCCTATATGTTCCTATGTGTTCCTATATGTTCCTATGTGTTCCTATGTGTTCCTATGTGTTCCTATGTGTTCCTATATGTTCCTATGTGTTCCTATGTGTTCCTATGTGTTCCTATGTGTTCCTATGTGTTCCTTTGTGTTCCTATGTGTTCCTATATGTTCCTATGTGTTCCTATGTGTTCCTATATGGTTCTACATGGTTCCAGATGAACGATGCCATGGGTCTCGAGCTCCCCTGGGTTTACTTCGTGAGTCTCGTCATCTTCGGCTCCTTCTTTGTTCTGAACCTCGTCCTGGGGGTCCTCAGTGGGTCAGTCCTTTAACGCAGTCCTTTAACTCTTATATTATATATTACATTATATTATATAACTGTATATTATATATTATATTACTGTATATTGTATATTATCTTATACTTATATATTTACTGTATATTAATTATTAATATATTACTGTATATTATATATTATATTACTGTATATTGTATATATTATCTTATATTACTGTATATTATATTATATTACTGTATATTAAATTATTTATATTATATTATATTACTGTATATTATATATTATATTACTGTATATTGTATATATTATATTATATTATATTACTGTATATTAAATTATTTATATTATATTATATTACTGTATATTATATATTATATTATATTACTGTTTATTATATAATATACATATTAAATAATATATATATTATACACTACACTATGCTATACTATACTACACTATACTATATTATACTGTTTCTGTATATATAAATGTATATGTTTCTGTATATTTATTTCTATAGAAAAACCGATTTGTAATGTACATATGTGTTTGTAATGTACATATGTGTGTGTAATGTACATATGTGTGTGTAATGTACATATGTGTGTAATGTATCTATGTGTGTGTAATGTACATATGTGTTTGTAATGTATCTATGTGTGTGTAATGTACATATGTGTGTAATGTATCTATGTGTGTGTAATGTACATATGTGTGTGTAATGTACATATGTGTGTGTAATGTACATATGTGTTTGTAATGTACATATGTGTGTGTAATGTACATATGTGTGTGTAATGTACATATGTGTGTAATGTACATATGTGTGTGTAATGTACATATGTGTGTAATGTATCTATGTGTGTGTAATGTACATTGTGTGTATGTGTGTGTCTCTAGAGAGTTCTCTAAGGAGCGAGAGAAGGCCAAGGCGCGGGGAGACTTCCAGAAGCTAAGAGAGAAGCAGCAGATGGAGGAGGATCTCTGTGGATACCTGGACTGGATCACACAGGCTGAGGACCTAGATGAGAACCTGGATGACCATCACCGTGAGAGAGGGGGGAGGGCCGGGAGAGGGGGAGAGAGGGAGTGAGAGATAGATAGATAGGGGGATAGGTGAGAGGGCGATGGGTGAGAGGGGGATGGGAGAGAGGGTGGAGAGAGGGGAAGGGTATAATAGTATGATAATATGATAGTATAGTAGTATGATAGTGTGATAGTATGGTCTCTTTCTCTCCCTCTCTCTCTCTGTCCCTCCCTCTCTCTCTCTCTCTCTCCCTCCCTCTCCCCCTTTCTCTCTCTCCCTCCCTCTCTCTCCCTCTCTCTCTCTCTCTCTCCCTCTCTCCTTCTCCCTCCCTCCCTCCCTCTCCTCTCCCTCCCTCCCTCCCTCTCCTCTCCCTCTCTCCCTCTCTCTCTCCCTCTCCCTCCCTCTCCTCTCCCTCTCACTCTCCCTCTCCCTCTCTCTCTCTCTCTCAGGTCCTACATTGGGCGATCTGTCTGATAAGAAGAGAGGGAAGTTTGGATGGTTCAGCCACTCCAATGAGACTCATGGTGTGTGTGTGTGTGTGTGTGTGTGTGTGTGTGTGTGTGTGTGTGTGTGTGTGTGTGTGTGTGTGTGTGTGTGTGTGTGTGAGCACGACAACAATGGGTGGCTGTTTAGGACCATATCCTTGTGCATGTTTAAAAACCTGCGAACTTTAAAACACTTATAAAATATGCATGCATGCACACATGTAGCCCTGCTTGATCTATAAAGTTTTACCGGTAACGAACAAGACTAGAAGTTTTGCGTGTGTGTGAGTGGTTTTGTGAGCATATGCAAATATTTGTAGGATATTATCCTAAACGACCTCCTATAGAATATATATATATATTAATATATATTAATGTACAGTTTTAAAATGTAAACGTGCGTTGCATGTTGTCCAACGTTATGACATAAACATTATAGCCGTTATCTCTCTTTCACTCCCCCTCTACCCCTCTCTCTCTCTCCCTCCCCCTCCCCTCTCTGTCTCCCTCTCTCTCCCCCTCTCTTCTCCCTCCCTCTATCCCTCTCCTCTCTCTCTCTCTCTCTCTCTCTCTCTCTCTCTCTCTCTCTCTCTCTCTCTCTCTCTCTCTCTCTCTCTCTCTCTCTCTCTCCCAGCAAGTCTTCCTGCCAGTGAAACCGCGTCTGAAAACACAGAAAATATTGATGACGAACACACTAACTGCTGCCAAGCATGCTGGTAACGCACGCACACACACACACACACACACACACACACACACACACACCACACACACACACGCACACAGACGCACACTGTCCATATGTAACGGTAACATCATGTCTCTCTCTCAGTGCTCAGATGATGAAGAACAGTTGCTGGTGAGTTTCTCCTGCATCCCATAATACTATCTTACTATTAAAGCAGAAGAAACACCCAATACCCCACCTAATAAACCCCACCTAATAACCTGCGTGTGCCTGTGTGTGTGTGTGTGCGTGTGTGTGTGTGTGTATGCATTCGTGTGTGTATGTGTGCATGTGTGAGTGCGTGTGTGTGTGCATATGTGTGTCTGCGTGTGTGTGTCTGCGTGTGTGCGTCTGCGTGTGTGTGTCTGTGTGTGTTCGTACGTGTGTGTGTCTGCGTGTCTCCGTCTGCGTGTGTGCGTCTGCGTGTCTGCGTGTGTGTGTCTGTGTGTGTGCGTCTGCGTGTCTGCGTGTGTGTGTGTGTTCGTGCGTGTGTGTGTCTGCGTGTGTGTGTGTGTGTGTAGCCGGGTGCTGCGGCGCTGGAACAGGGTGTGTAGGAGGAGGTGTCGTGTGGCGGTGAAGTCGGTCTCGTTCTATTGGCTGGTTCTGCTGCTCGTCTTCCTCAACACCTCCCTCAGCGCCTCTGAACACTACGACCAACCCGATTGGCTGACCAGAGTACAGGGTGAGAACTACTAATACTGTACCAATACTACTACAAAATACTAGTACTAATACTACTACATAATAATAGTAATACTACACATATGCTGTTTTTACAATAATTTCTGTCGATCTGTTGCCCTACCTGTCTACCTGCCTGTCTGTATGTCTGTCTGCCCGCCTGCCTGCTGCCTCCATGTCTGTCTGCCTGTCTGTCTACCTGTCTACCTATCCGTCTGTCTGTCTGTCTGTCTGCCTGCCTCTCTACCTGTCTCCCTGCTGGTCTGTCTGCCCCTACCTGTCTGTCTGTCTGCCTCTCTACCTGTCTGTCTGCTTGTCTGCTTGTCTGCCTCTCTACCTGTCTGTCTGTCTGCCTCTCTACCTGTCTCCCTGCTGGTCTGTCTGCCCCTACCTGTCTGTCGGTCTGCCTCTCTACCTCTCTACCTATCTGTCTGTCTGTCTGCCTCTCTACCTGTCTCCCCGCCTGTCTGCCTGTCTGCCTGCCTCTCTACCTGTCTCCCCGTCTGTCTGCCTGCCTGCCTGCCTCTCTACCTGTCTCCCTGCCTGTCTGTCTGCCTCTCTACCTGTCTCCCTGTCTGTCTGCCTGCCTCTCTACCTGTCTCCCCGTCTGTCTGCCTGCCTGCCTGCCTCTCTACCTGTCTCCCTGCCTGTCTGTCTGCCTCTCTACCTGTCTCCCTGCCTGTCTGTCTGCCTCTCTACCTGTCTCCCTGTCTGTCTGTCTGCCTCTCTACCTGTCTCCCCGCCTGTCTGTCTGCCTGCCTGCCTCTCTACCTGTCTCCCCGCCTGTCTGCCTGCCTGCCTGCCTCTCTACCTGTCTCCCCGCCTGCCTGCCTGCCTGCCTGCCTGCTGCAGACACAGCGAACAAGGTGCTGCTGTCTCTGTTCACGGTGGAGATGCTGCTGAAGATGTACAGCCTGGGCCTGGCGCACTACTTTGTGGCCTTCTTCAACCGCTTCGACTGCTTCGTGGTGTGCGGAGGCATCATGGAGACCATCCTGGTGGAGCTGGGCATCATGCCCCCTCTGGGCATCTCCGTCCTGCGCTGTGTCCGCCTGCTGAGGATCTTCAAGGTCACCCGGTGAGAGGGCTAACCCTAACCCTGACCCTGACCCTGACCCTAACTTTAACCCCTAACCCTAACCCTAACCCTAACCCCATCCCAGCATCGCAATCACATTAGATCATATTCAATTACAGAGACCAGTTAAGTACATTAAATTACATCACATTAGATCACGCTACATTCACTTCAATTGATTAGATACGATTAATTACATTTAATTACTTTCATTGTATTCCATACATTTTTTTTATCAAATTATTGTTATAATCTGGTATAATATATGTTTATGTGTGTAATCAGTCATTGGACAGCCCTGTCCAACCTGGTGGCATCGCTCCTCAACTCTATGAAGTCCATCGCCTCGCTGCTTCTCCTCCTCTTCCTCTTCCTCATCATCTTTGCCCTGCTGGGCATGCAGCTGTTTGGAGGGAAGTTCAACTTTGATGAGACGCAAACCAAACGCAGCACCTTTGATGCCTTCCCCCAAGCCCTGCTCACCTGCTTCCAGGTACGCCTGTATATTTCCTAGATCCAGGTACACCTGTATATTACCTAGCTCCAGGTACACCTGTATATTACCTAGCTCCAGGTACACCTGTATAATACCTCCAGGTACACCTGTATAATACCTCCAGGTACACCTGTATAATACCTCCAGGTACGCCTGTATAATACCTCCAGGTACGCCTGTATAATACCTCCAGGTACACCTGTATAATACCTCCAGGTACACCTGTATAATACCTCCAGGTACGCCTGTATAATACCTCCAGGTACACCTGTGTATTACCTAGCTCCAGGTACACCTGTATAATACCTCCAGGTACACCTGTATAATACCTGCTTCCAGGTACGCCTGTATAATACCTCCAGGTACGCCTGTTTAATACCTCCAGGTACGCCTGTATAATACCTCCAGGTACACCTGTATAATACCTCCAGGTATGCCTGTATAATACCTCCAGGTACGCCTGTTTAATACCTCCAGGTACGCCTGTATAATACCTCCAGGTACACCTGTATAATACCTCCAGGTACGCCTGTATAATACCTCCAGGTACACCTGTATAATACCTCCAGGTACGCCTGTATAATACCTCCAGGTACACCTGTATAATACCTCCAGGTACGCCTGTATAATACCTCCAGGTACACCTGTATAATACCTCCAGGTACGCCTGTATAATACCTCCAGGTACACCTGTGTATTACCTAGCTCCAGGTACACCTGTATAATACCTCCAGGTACACCTGTATAATACCTGCTTCAAGGTACGCCTGTATAATACCTCCAGGTACGCCTGTTTAATACCTCCAGGTACGCCTGTATAATACCTCCAGGTACACCTGTATAATACCTCCAGGTACGCCTGTATAATACCTCCAGGTACGCCTGTTTAATACCTCCAGGTACGCCTGTATAATACCTCCAGGTACACCTGTATAATACCTCCAGGTACGCCTGTATAATACCTCCAGGTACACCTGTATAATACCTCCAGGTACGCCTGTATAATACCTCCAGGTACACCTGTATAATACCTCCAGGTACGCCTGTATAATACCTCCAGGTACACCTGTATATTACCTAGGTGTATTGATCAGTGATGTATTGATTCCTGGTGTATTGATCGGTGGTGTATTGATCGGTGGTGTATTGATCCCTGGTGTATTGATCGGTGGTGTATTGATCGGTGGTGTATTGATCCCTGGAGTATTGATCGGTGGTGTATTGATCCCTGGTGTATTGGTAGATCCTGACCGGAGAGGACTGGAACATGGTCATGTATTGATCAGTGGTGTATTGATCAGTGATGTATTGATCCCTGGTGTATTGGTAGATCCTGACCGGAGAGGACTGGAACATGGTCATGTATGACGGCATCATGGCGTACGGCGGGCCAGTGTTCCCTGGGATGATCGTCTGCGTTTACTTTGTCATCCTCTTCATCTGCGGAAACTGTATCCTCCATCTACACTCAGACAGCTGCTGCCTGTCTGCCTGTCTGTCTGCCTGCCTGTCTGTCTCTCTGTCTGCCTGTCTGTCTGTCTGTCTGCCTGTCTGTCTGTCTGCCTGTTTGTCTGTCTGCCTGTCTGTCTGCCTGCCTGTCTGTCTGTCTCTCTGTCTGCCTGTCTGTCTGTCTGCCTGTCTGCCTGTCTGTCTGCCTGTCTGTCTGTCTGTCTCTCTGTCTGCCTGCCTGTCTGTCTGTCTGCCTGTCTGTCTGTCTGTCTGTCTGCCTGTCTGTCTCTCTGTCTGTCTGCCTGCCTGTCTGCCTGTCTGTCTGTCTGCCTGTCTGTCTGTCTGTCTGCCTGTCTGTCTCTCTGTCTCCCTGTCTGCCTGTCTGTCTCTGTCTGTCTGTCTGCCTGTCTGTCTATCTATCTAGCTGTCTACCTGTCTGTCTGTGTTTTTCCTGACCAGTCACCAGACATCCTATTGAACGTGTTCTTGGCCATCGCCGTGGACAACCTGGCTGGAGGAGACACTGACAACAAGAAGAAAGAGTACAGTTATAGAATCATAGTAACAATGACAACAAAGCTAGGACTGCTAGCAGTCACACAAGGTATTCCCAGCCCTGCGACCGTCCTTTTCCGACCATTCGCAGTCGCACGTCCGGTCCGGGGGCAACGAGATGAGTGTCCCTGAGTGTTCGGAGTGAATCCGAGTCAATGCTCAAGGGCAAATGCCGTTCATATGCAATTTTGAGCGTCCGCGCATAGCTTAGCGTTTATTCAAATGTACCTTGTGGCGGACATAATGGGTCCAAGAGGCAGAGGTGTTCAGCACGAGAAGTAATGCATGTTCAACCAGTTTCAGAAATGTTTATGCATCGGGGGGGTGGGGGGGGGGGGGGATCGTTTGTAGTGATTATAGCGCCCCCTATGGGACGACTGGCACCAAACCTTTTGGAGACCTGCTTACCGGGAATACGAATGTAGACAATTAAAAACATGTTTGTGCAATCGGGGGCTGAGCTCTACTACCTATATAATTAATAATTTATAACAATAGGTATCCACAGATACTGTGCAGATATGTGAATACCTAATAATAATAATAATAATAATAATATCCAGTAAAAATACATCCAGATACTCTGTGAATACCTAATAATAGCATATTAATAATATTATAACAATAGTATATCATATAAATAATATTATAATATGAATACTCGTTGTTATCCATGTTATACTATAACATAATAATCATAAAAATTATATCATATAAATATTCACAATTATTCATATTATAATATTACAAATAATAGTATAATATTAACCACGCTTATTTATATAATAATAATATGAATAATAACTCATGTGTTTCTTTGTTTTTCTGAAGAGTCAAGAAAGAGGCAGGAGAAGAGGGAGAGGAGAGGGAGAATGCGGAGGTGAAGGTGAGGAGAATATATATTATTATATTATTATATTTATTTAAACCACTTCTTCTGTTCACCGATAATAACATCACAATGAAAGTCCTTCTGCTCCACCTCCTCCTCTTCGTCATCCACCCTTTTTCCTCCTCCTGCTCCTCCTCCTCCTTCTTCTCCTGCTCCTCCACCTCTTCTCCTCCTGCTCCTCCTCCTCCACCTCTTCTTCTCCTCCTGCTCCTCCTTCTTGTCCTGCTCCTCCTCCTCCTCCTCCACCTCTTCTCCTCCTCTTTTCCTCCTCCTGCTCCTGCTCCTCCTGCTCCTCCTCCTCCACCTCTTCTTCTCCTCCTGCTCCTCCTTCTTCTCCTGCTCCTCCTCCACCCCTTCTCCTCTTCTTCTCCTCCTCCTCCCTCCTAGATTGATGTAGATGAAGACACAGAGTATGAGGAAGAGGAAGATGCCCCAGAAGGTGAAGAAGGTGAAGATTGATTCATAAATAATGAATATGTTGATGCTTTATTATAATCATGTATATATCATGCTATATATCATATATTATCTCCTCAGATACCGTGGCCCCGCTGAACATAGCAGACCTGACTCCTCCTAAAGAGAAGGTCCTACCAATCCCTGAGGGGAACGCCTTCTTCTGCCTCAGCAACACCAACCCGTGAGTCTGGACCCTGAGGTCACGACCCCTGGACCCTCAGGTCACGACCCCTGGACCCTGAGGTCACGACCCCTGGACCCTGAGGTTACGACCCCTGGACCCTCAGGTCACGACCCCTGGACCCCAGGTCACGACCCCTGGACCCTCAGGTCACGACCCCTGGACCCTCAGGTCACGACCCCTGGACCCTGAGGTCACGACCCCTGGACCCTGAGGTCACGACCCCTGGACCCTGAGGTCACGACCCCTGGACCCCAGGCCACCCCCTGTTAACTCATAAGTTACTAGCAGTTGGACCGCCCAGAGTGGTGACCTCAGCTATAGGAGGTGACCTCGGCTATAGGAGGTGACCTCGGCTAGAGGAGGTGACCTCGGCTATAGGAGGTGACCTCGGCTAGAGGAGGTGACCTCGGCTATAGGAGGTGACCTCGGCTAGAGGAGGTGACCTCGGCTATAGGAGGTGACCTCGGCTAGAGGAGGTGACCTCTGCTAGAGGAGGTGACCTCGGCTAGAGGAGGTGACCTCGGCTAGAGGAGGTGACCTCGGCTAGAGGAGGTGACCTCGGCTAGAGGAGGTGACCTCGGCTATAGGAGGTGACCTCGGCTAGAGGAGGTGACCTCGGCTAGAGGAGGTGACCTCGGCTAGAGGAGGTGACCTCTGCTAGAGGAGGTGACCTCTGCCATAGGAGGTGACTTCTGCTATAGGAGGTGACCTGCTAGAGGAGATGACCTCTGCTATAGGAGGTGACCTCGGCTAGAGGAGGTGACCTCGGCTAGAGGAGGTGACCTCGGCTAGAGGAGTGACCTTGGCTAGAGGAGGTGACCTCTGCTAGAGGAGGTGACCTCGGCTAGAGGAGGTGACCTCGGCTAGAGGAGGTGACCTCTGCTAGAGGAGGTGACCTCGGCTAGAGGAGGTGACCTCAGCTATAGGAGGTGACCTCTGCTATAGGAGGTGACCTCGGCTAGAGGAGGTGACCTCGGCTAGAGGAGGTGACCTCGGCTAGAGGAGGTGACCTCAGCTAGAGGAGATGACCTCAGCTAAAGGAGGTGACCTCTGCTAGAGGAGGTGACCTCGGCTAGAGGAGGTGACCTCGGCTAGAGGAGGTGACCTCTGCTAGAGGAGGTGACCTCGGCTAGAGGAGGTGACCTCAGCTATAGGAGGTGACCTCTGCTATAGGAGGTGACCTCGGCTAGAGGAGGTGACCTCGGCTAGAGGAGGTGACCTCGGCTAGAGGAGGTGACCTCAGCTAGAGGAGATGACCTCAGCTAAAGGAGGTGACCTCTGCTAGAGGAGGTAACCTCGGCTAGAGGAGGTGACCTCGGCTAGAGGAGGTGACCTCGGCTAGAGGAGGTCACCTCTGCTAGGTGACCTTAGGTGCAGAAATGTTGTGGAACGTTAATCTACTCAACGACTAAAGCCCAGCACAGATAACCAGAGCCCCAAAATCACTGCATGTAAAAAGGTATTATTGTATTAAAGGACCTGTGTCTCATTTCTCTCCATCTCTTCTGTCCCTCTAGTCTCCGCCGGGGCTGCCACATCCTGATCCACCACCACATCTTCACCAACCTCATCCTCGTCTTCATCATCCTCAGCAGCTGCTCATTGGCTGCAGAGGACCCAATCAGAGCTCACTCCTTCAGGAACAATGTACGCATGGCGTTGGCCACATATCTGTACATATATACATACTTAATAATTAATGAATATATTGTTATATAAATATATATACCTATATATGGGTCTATGTCTATGTATAAATATATCTAAATACACGGTGTACTGTTGTGGTTCCAGGTCCTGGGCTACGCTGACTACGCCTTCACCTCCATCTTCACCGTAGAGATTCTGCTCAAGGTTAAGAAACGACGCACCAGTACACACCGGTACACACCGGTACACACCGGTACACACCGGTACACACCGGTACACACCGGTACACACCGGTACACACCGGTACACACCGGTACACACCGGTACACACCGGTACAGACCGGTACACACCGGTACAGACCGGTACACACCGGTACACACCGGTACACACCGGTACACACCGGTACACACCGGTACACACCGGTACACACCGGTACACACCGGTACACACCGGTACAGACCGGTACACACCGGTACACACCGGTACACACCGGTACACACCGGTACAGACCGGTACAGACCGGTACACACCGGTACACACCGGTACACATCGGTACACACCAGTACACAGCAGTTCGCATCAATACGCACCAGTACACACCAGTATACACCAGCATATACCAGTACTTTGTCTATTGATACTTGTCTCTCTATAGTACTATGTGTATTGATACTGGTCTCTATAGTACTATGTGTATTGATACTGGTCTCTCTATGCTACTATGTGTATTGATACTGGTCTCTCTATACTACTATGTGTATTGATACTGGTCTCTCTATAGTACTATGTGTATTGATACTGGTCTCTCTATAGTACTATGTGTATTGATACTGGTCTCTCTATAGTACTATGTGTATTGATACTGGTCTCTCTATAGTACTATGTGTATTGATACTGGTCTCTCTATAGTACTATGTGTATTGATACTGGTCTCTCTATAGTACTATGTGTATTGATACTGGTCTCTCTATAGTACTATGTGTATTGATACTGGTCTCTCTATAGTACTATGTGTATTGATACTGGTCTCTCTATAGTACTATGTGTATTGATACTGGTCTCTATTGTACTATGTGTATTGATACTGGTCTCTCTACAGTACTATGTGTATTGATACTGGTCTCTCTCCAGATGACGGTTCATGGTGCGTTCCTCCACCAGGGCTCCTTCTGTAGGAACTGGTTCAACCTCCTGGACCTACTGGTGGTCAGCGTGTCACTGGTTTCATTCTTCCTACAGTACGTATATAATACTAGATATATACTAGATATACTCTATGTATTTATACTGGTTCAACCTCCTGGACCTACTGGTGGTCAGTGTGTCACTGGTTTCATTCCTCCTAGATAGTTGACTATATATATCTATATAGATATAAATAGATATATATATATATAGTTGACTAGAAGATATATGGTATTGTGGTGTTCTGCTTTGTGATTGGCTAGAAGATATATGGTATTGTGGTGTTCTGCTTTGTGATTGGCTAGAAGATATATGGTATTGTGGTGTTCTGCTTTGTGATTGGCTAGAACATATATGGTATTGTGGTGTTCTGCTTTGTGATTGGCTAGAACATATATGGTATTGTGGTGTTCTGCTTTGTGATTGGCTAGAAGATGTATGGTATTATGATGTTCTGCCTTGTGATTGGCTGATGCAGCTCCAGTGCCATCTCAGTGGTGAAGATCCTCAGAGTCCTGAGAGTTCTGAGGCCCCTGAGGGCCATCAACCGAGCCAAGGGCCTCAAGGTATAAGTATATTCTATACTGTATACTACACGTTATATATACTATACTATATACTACACATTATATATACTACACTATATACTACACTTTATATATACTCTACTATATTCTACACGTTATATATACTATATTATATACTACACATTATATATACTATACTATATACTACACGTTATATATACTATACTATATACTACACGTTATATATACTATACTATATACTACACGTTATATATACTATACTATATACTACACTTTATATATACTATACTATATACTACACGTTATATATACTATACTATATACTACACTTTAAATATACTATACTATATACTACATGTTATAAATACTATACTATATACTACACATTATATATACTATACTATATACTACACTTTGTATATACTATACTATATACTACACTTTATATATACTATACTATATACTACAGATTATATATACTATACTATATACTACACGTTATATATACTATACTATATACTACACTTTATATATACTATACTATATATTACACATTATATATACTATACTATATACTACACATTATATATACTATACTATATACTACACTTTATATATTATACATATACTATGTATGTGTGTGTGCGTGTTGGTGTGTGTTGGTGTGTGTTGCAGCATGTAGTGCAGTGTGTGTTACTATGTGTGTATCGGTGTGTGTTGCAGCATGTAATGCAGTGTGTGTTACGATGTGTGTATTGATGTGTGTTGGTGTGTGTTGCAGCATGTAGTGCAGTGTGTGTTGCTATGTGTGTATTGATGTGTGTTGGTGTGTGTTGGTGTGTGTTGCAGCATGTAGTGCAGTGTGTGTTACTATGTGTGTATTGATGTGTGTTGGTGTGTGTTGGTGTGTGTTGGTGTGTGTTGCAGCATGTAGTGCAGTGTGTGTTACTATGTGTGTATTGATGTGTGTTGGTGTGTGTTGGTGTGTGTTGCAGCATGTAGTGCAGTGTGTGTTACTATGTGTGTATTGATGTGTGTTGGTGTGTGTTGCAGCATGTAGTGCAGTGTGTTACTATGTGTGTTGGTGTGTGTTGCAGCATGTAGTGCAGTGTGTTACTATGTGTGTTGGTGTGTGTTGCAGCACGTAGTGCAGTGTGTTACTATGTGTGTATTGATGTGTGTTGCAGCATGAAGTGCAGTGTGTGTTACGATGTGTGTATTGATGTGTGTTGGTGTGTGTTGCAGCATGTAGTGCAGTGTGTTACTATGTGTGTTGGTGTGTGTTGCAGCATGTAGTGCAGTGTGTGTTACGATGTGTGTATTGATGTGTGTTGGTGTGTGTTGCAGCACGTAGTGCAGTGTGTGTTCGTGGCGATACGGACCATAGGGAACATCATGATCGTCACCACACTGCTGCAGTTCATGTTCGCCTGCATCGGAGTCCAGCTGTTTAAGGTAGAGAGACACTCACACTGGGAGAGAGAGAGAGAGAGACATAGGCTTTACACTAGGAGAGAGAGAGAGAGAGACATAGGCTTTACACTAGGAGAGAGAGAGAGAGAGAGAGAGAGAGAGAGAGAGAGACAGGCTTTACACTAGGAGAGAGAGAGACATAGGCTTTACACTAGGAGAGAGAGAGAGACAGGCTTTACACTAGGAGAGAGAGAGAGACAGGCTTTACACTAGGAGAGAGAGAGAGACAGGCTTTACACTAGGAGAGAGAGAGAGAGACAGGCTTTACACTAGGAGAGAGAGAGAGACAGGCTTTACACTAGGAGAGAGAGAGAGAGAGACAGGCTTTACACTAGGAGAGAGAGAGAGACAGGCTTTACACTAGGAGAGAGAGAGAGAGACAGGCTTTACACTAGGAGAGAGAGAGAGACAGGCTTTACACTAGGAGAGAGAGAGAGACGGAGAGACATAGGCTTTACACTAGGAGAGAGAGAGAGAGACAGGCTTTACACTAGGACAGAGAGAGAGAGAGAGAGACAGAGAGAGAGAGACAGAGAGAGAGAGAGAGAGATTTAAAGGTCGAGAGACATAGAGTGTGTATGCTATAGAGAGAGAGTGACAGCTGTTTTGTGTTGCAGGGGAAGTTCTTCCGCTGTACTGATGAAGCCAAACACACTCCAGAAGAGTGCAAGTATGACCACACCCCTTCTGCTGTAGCCACACCCCTTCAAACATAGACACGCCCCTTTAAATACCGCTTTATAACAATAATCACATTATAAAGCATTTTATAATGAATTTTATAATGTTTCACAACTATGAGAATTCACTCTGATCCATGTAAAGGAAATGTCTGAGTGACCAGCAATGAAGATGACACTTACCTTTTAAAGGTATAATGTGTAACATTTCTCCATTAACATATGTAAAAACAACTAGAGTTGTGTACTGACACTATCCCAAATGTTTCCAACAATGTTCAAACCCAGAGAAAGCTGTCGTTTTATTCACGGTGACTGCCTTTCATTTGGTCGCCATGACATCTTAAGGTCATGCCCCTTGACCCCCAGCTCTCGGAGAAACACGGGAACACCGTAATCCAGTAGAGATCCCATTTATTTGGATGTGTGTATAATGTGTGTGTGTAGGGGTCCGTGGTTTATAAGGACGGGGATGTGTGTATAATGTGTGTGTGTAGGGGTCCGTGGTTTATAAGGGCGGGGATGTGTGTATAATGTGTGTGTGTGTAGGGGGTCCTTCGTGGTTTATAAGGACGGGGATGTGTGAATAATGTGTGTGTGTGTAGGGGGTCCTTCGTGGTTTATAAGGACGGGGATGTGTGAATAATGTGTGTGTGTGTAGGAGGTCCTTTGTGGTTTATAAGGACGGGGATGTGTGTGTATAATGTGTGTGTGTGTGTAGGGGGTCCTTCGTGGTTTATAAGGACGGGGATGTGTGTATAATGTGTGTGTGTGTGTGTAGGGGGTCCTTCGTGGTTTATAAGGACGGGGATGTGTGAATAATGTGTGTGTGTGTGTAGGGGGTCCTTCGTGGTTTATAAGGACGGGGATGTGTGTATAATGTGTGTGTGTGTGTGTGTAGGGGGTCCTTCGTGGTTTATAAGGACGGGGATGTGTGTATAATGTGTGTGTGTGTAGGGGGTCCTTCGTGGTTTATAAGGACGGGGATGTGTGTGTATAATGTGTGTGTGTGTAGGGGGTCCTTCGTGGTTTATAAGGACGGGGATGTGTGTATAATGTGTGTGTGTGTAGGGGGTCCTTCGTGGTTTATAAGGACGGGGATGTGTGTATAATGTGTGTGTGTGTGTAGGGGGTCCTTCGTGGTTTATAAGGACGGGGATGTCAGCCACCCGATGGTCAGAGAGAGGTTGTGGCTCAACAGCGACTTCAACTTCGACAACGTGCTGATGGGCATGATGGCCCTGTTCACCGTGTCCACCTTCGAGGGCTGGCCCGCGTGAGTCCGCGTGTCTCTCCACCTGTCTGTCTCTGTACCTGGCTGTCTCTCTACCTGTCTGTCTCTCCACCTGGCTGTCTCTACCTGTCTGTCTCTCCACCTGGCTGTCTCTTTACCGGTCCGTCTCTCTAGCTGTCTGTCTCTCTACCTGTCTGTCTCTCCACCTGTCTGTCTCTCCACCTGTCTCTCTCTCCACCTGGCTGTCTCTCTACCAGTCCGTCTCTCTACCTGTCTGTCTCTCTACCTGTCTTTCTCTCTACCTGTCTGTCTCTCTAACTGTCTGTCACTTGACCTGTCTGTCTCTCTACCTGTCTGTCACTCCAACTGTCTGTTTCTCCACCTGTCTGTCTGCCTGTTTCACCTATCTGTCTCTCTAACTGTGTGTCTCTCCTCCTTTCTGTCTGATCAGGTCATATACCTCACCGTATCACCTGTCTGTCTCTACCTATCTTGTGTTACCTGTCTCTCTCCACCTGTCTATCTGACCTGGTCTTGTACCTGTCTTTCCACCACCTGTCTGTCTCCAGCCTGCTATACAAGGCCATCGATGCAAATGGAGAGAACTCGGGTCCTATCTATAACTACCGTGTGGAGATCTCAATCTTCTTCATCGTCTACATCATCATCATTGCCTTCTTCATGATGAACATCTTCGTAGGCTTCGTCATCATCACATTCAGGGAGCAGGGAGAGCAGGAGTACAAGAACTGTGAGCTGGACAAGAACCAGGTGAGTGGATAGACCATGGTCCTGGTTAGCTGTGTCATCATGGTAACTAGTGTGGTTGGCTGTGTCGTCATGGTAACGTGACGTGATGATGATGGTGTCCAGCGCCAGTGTGTGGAGTACGCCCTGAAGGCCCAGCCGCTGATGCTCTACATCCCCAAGAATCCGGTCCAGTACAAGTTCTGGTCCATCATCAACTCCACCTGCTTCGAGTACGTCATGTTTGTCCTCATTCTGCTCAACACCGTCACACTGGCCATACAGGTGAGTCGGGCTCAGGTGTTAGCAGGTGTGTAGGGGTCAGGGGTCATTAGGGCTCAGGTGTTAGCAGGTGTGTAGGGGTCAGGGGTCATTAGGGCTCAGGTGTTAGCAGGTGTGTAGGGGTCAGGGGTCATTAGGGCTCAGGTGTTAGCAGGTGTGTAGGGGTCAGGGGTCATTAGGGCTCAGGTGTTAGCAGGTGTGTAGGGGTCAGGGGTCATTAGGGCTCAGGTGTTACCGGGTGTGTAGGGGTCAGGGGTCATTAGGGCTCAGGTGTTAGCAGGTGTGTAGGGGTCAGGGGTCATTAGGCCTCAGGTGTTAGCAGGTGTGTAGGGGTCAGGGGTCATTAGGGCTCAGGTGTTAGCAGGTGTGTAGGGGTCAGGGGTCATTAGGGCTCAGGTGTTAGCAGGTGTGTAGGGGTCAGGGGTCATTAGGGCTCAGGTGTTAGCAGGTGTGTAGGGGTCAGGGGTCATTAGGGCTCAGGTGTTAGCAGGTGTGTAGGGGTCAGGGGTCATTAGGGCTCAGGTGTTAGCAGGTGTGTAGGGGTCAGGGGTCATTAGGGCTCAGGTGTTAGCAGGTGTGTAGGGGTCAGGGGTCATTAGGGCTCAGGTGTTAGCAGGTGTGTAGGGGTCAGGGGTCATTAGGGCTCAGGTGTTAGCAGGTGTGTAGGGGTCAGGGGTCATTAGGGCTCAGGTGTTACCGGGTGTGTAGGGGTCAGGGGTCATTAGGGCTCAGGTGTTAGCAGGTGTGTAGGGGTCAGGGGTCATTAGGGCTCAGGTGTTAGCAGGTGTGTAGGGGTCAGGGGTCATTAGGGCTCAGGTGTTAGCAGGTGTGTAGGGGTCAGGGGTCATTAGGGCTCAGGTGTTAGCAGGTGTGTAGGGGTCAGGGGTCATTAGGGCTCAGGTGTTACCAGGTGTGTAGGGGGACACCTGTGTCTGTAACCTGTCCGTGTGTCCCACAGCATTATGAACAGTCCAAGTCCTTCAGCCACATCATGGACATCCTGAACATGGTGTTCACTGGTCTCTTCACCGTAGAGATGCTGCTCAAACTCCTCGCTCTCAGACTCAGGGTGAGAATACAGTATTAAATAACACCTATCCTCATATATATATACACATATATATATATATACACATATACATATACTATATATATATATATATATATATATATATATATATATATATGTATATATATATATATATACATATATATATACATATATATATATATGTATATAACACCTAGCATATGGCATATAACAGCTAGCATAACATAATATATATAACACGTAGTATAACACAATATCTATAACATCTATCACATAACATAATATATACAAAACACCTACTTGATCATGTTTATTTGTGTGTTCAGCACTACTTGATCATGTTTATGTGTGTTCAGCACTACTTTATCATGTTTATGTGTGTGTTCAGCACTACTTTATCATGTTTATGTGTGTTCAGCACTACTTGATCATGTTTATGTGTGTGTTCAGCACTACTTGATCATGTTTATGTGTGTGTTCAGCACTACTTTATCATGTTTATGTGTGTTCAGCACTACTTGATCATGTTTATGTGTGTGTTCAGCACTACTTGATCATGTTTATGTGTGTGTTCAGCACTACTTTATCATGTTTATGTGTGTTCAGCACTACTTGATCATGTTTATGTGTGTGTTCAGCACTACTTTATCATGTTTATGTGTGTTCAGCACTACTTGATCATGTTTATGTGTGTGTTCAGCACTACTTTATGGACGCCTGGAACTCCTTCGACGCTCTCATTGTTGTCGGGAGCGTAGTCGACATTGTGGTCACAGAATTCAGCGTGAGTGATGTCATCCCTCCATCATTCTGTCTCTCCTCTATCATCCTCCATCATTCTGTCTCTCCTCTATCATCCCTCCATCATTCTGTCTCTCCTCTATCATCCCTCCATCATTCTGTCTCCTCTATCATCCCTCCATCATTCTGTCTCTCCTCTATCATCCTCCATCATTCTCTCTCCTCTATCATCCCTCCATCATTCTGTCTCTCCTCTATCATCCCTCTATCATTCTCTCTCTCCTCTATCATCCCACTATCATTCTCTCTCTCCTCTATCATCCCTCCATCATTCTGTCTCTCCTCTATCATCCTCCATCATTCTGTCTCTCCTCTATCATCCTCCGTCATTCTGTCTCTCCTCTATCATCCCTCCATCATTCTGTCTCTCCTCTATCATCCCTCCATCATTCTGTCTCTCCTCTATCATCCCTCCATCATTCTGTCTCTCCTCTATCATCCTCCATCATTCTGTCTATCATCCCTCCATCATTCTGTCTCTCCTCTATCATCCCTCTATCATTCTCTCTCTCCTCTATCATCCCACTATCATTCTCTCTCTCCTCTCTCCTCTATCATCCCTCCATCATTCTGTCTCTCCTCTATCATCCTCCATCATTCTGTCTCTCCTCTATCATCCTCCGTCATTCTGTCTCTCCTCTATCATCCCTCCATCATTCTGTCTCTCCTCTATCATCCCTCCATCATTCTGTCTCTCCTCTATCATCCTCCATCATTCTGTCTCTCCTCTATCATCCTCCGTCATTCTGTCTCTCCTCTATCATCCCTCCATCATTCTGTCTCTCCTCTATCATCCTCCATCATTCTGTCTATCATCCCTCCATCATTCTGTCTCTCCTCTATCATCCCTCCATCATTCTGTCTATCATCCCTCCATCATTCTGTCTCTCCTCTATCATCCCTCCATCATTCTGTCTCTCCTCTATCATCCCTCCATCATTCTGTCTCCTCTATCATCCCTCCATCATTCTGTCTCTCCTCTATCATCCCTCCATCATTCTGTCTTCTGACCTGTTCCGAATAGTCACTTATTCAAAACGAGAGCCAGTAAGAACACAACAAGATTGTGGTTTGTCTACAAACACACAGATACTTTGGCGCTTGATATTAACTGTTTATAATGTTTCGATTATTATTTGATGTATATATATTGTGGTTTTCCCTCCAGAGTGGAGAAGACAGCTCCCGTGTGTCAATCACATTTTTTCGCCTGTTTCGAGTGATGCGATTGGTCAAGCTGCTCAGCAAAGGGGAGGGCATTCGCACTCTTCTCTGGACCTTCATCAAATCCCTGCAGGTCAGACCGCGCATGTTGTCTTTCACATTGGAAATATTACATGCAATATTATACACATTAGGGGGCCACGCATATCCCGCTTATAAACAGCTGCCCATAACCATAACCATAACCATAACCATAACCATAACCGCCCAGTGGCTTCATATCAAACTCACCCCGATGGTAGAGGGGACACTGGGGACACTGGGGATACTGGGGATACTGGCTGACCCCATGGTGGCGCTATAGCAAATGTCTGAAAATGCTGACTTTGAACAAGCATATCTCCATACCCCTTTAACCTACAGTCGTGAAATTGTTTACACAAATGGATCTCATGGGGATGAAGAAAGTTGCCCCAAGAACCCATGACGTCCGCCTGGAAATACAAATATTTTGGGAAAAACACAAAGATCCCTAAAGATCCTAGGTTCTTAGACTTAGGTGCAAATCCTTTGGAGAACACCATCTATGGACCAATATCTACCAATCTATGAGAAAGGAAGTCTGTACAATACAAAACAATGTAACATTGTAACGTAATGTAACACTGTAGCAATGTAACGTTATGTAACAATGTAGCACTGTAACATAGTGTAACAATGTAGCACTGTAACATAGTGTAACAACACTGTAACATAATGTAACAATCTAACACTGTAACGTAATGTAGCACTGTAACATAATGTAGCACTGTAACGTAATGTAGCATTGTAACATAATGTAGCACTGTAACATAATATAACACTGTAATGTAATGTAACACTGTAATAGAATGTAGCACTGTAACATAATGTAACAATATAACACTGTAACGTAATGTAACACTGTAATATAATGTAGCACTGTAACGTAATGTAGCATTGTAACATAATGTAGCACTGTAACGGATCAGTGCTACAGATTAACGCTGCTTGCACCTTTCATTCCATAACATCTTTCTTACGTGGGCGACATGTGGCTCAGGAGGTACAGCGGGTTGACTGGTAACCGGGAGGTTGCTAGTTCGATCCCTGGCTCCTCATAGCTGAGTGTCGAGGTGTCCCTGAGCGAGACACCTGACCCTAACTGCTCCCGACGAGCTGGCTGTCGCCTTGCATGGTTGACTAATGAGTGGGTGAATGTTAGGTCCTATTGTGAAGCGCTTTGAGTGGCCACGAATGCACTCCATTTACCATTTTACTTATGAACGTTGACGTGTTCATATTCTCTTGAATTGTATCTGTCATGTTCTATCTGCAGGCCCTGCCCTATGTTGCTCTGCTCATCGCTATGATCTTCTTCATCTACGCCGTCATCGGCATGCAGGTTATTATTACATATAACATATATACATACTATTATATATATGTATTCATGTATATATAATAGACACATTACATTTGTTAATACAGCACCATACTGCCCCCTAGTGGTCTGTTATGGTTATTGATACAATAACCATGTGTCTCTTCCTCTCCCTCACTCTTTTTCTCCCTCCCTTCCTCCTCCCCTCCCTCCCCCCCCTCTCTCTCTCTCCCTCCCCCCCTCTCTCTCTCTCTCTCTCTCTCTCTCTCCAGACCTTTGGGAAGGTGGCCATGCAGGCTCATACTCAGATCAACAGGAACAACAACTTCCAGACCTTCCCCCAGGCAGTGCTTCTGCTTTTCAGGTCTCTCCTCTCTCCTCTCTCCTCTCTCCTCTCTCCTCTCTCCTCTCTCCTCTCTCCTCCTCTCTTCTCCTCTTTCCTGTCTCCTCTCTTCTCGCTCCTCTCTCTCCTCCTCTCTTCTCCTCTCTCCTCGTCTCTTCTCCTCTCTCCTCTCTCCTCTCTCTCCTCTCTTCTCCTCTCTCCTCTATCTCCTCTCCTCTCTTCTCCTCTCTCTTCTCCTCTCCTCTCTCCTCCTCTTTCCTCCTCTCTCTCTGCTCTCTCTCTCCTCTCTCCTCTCTCCTCTCCTCTCCTCTAACGTATATGGTAGTGTATATATTTTATATATATATTTATTACAGTTGGTAGTATATTTATGATAATGTATACATTTTGTAGATGATAGTGTACATATTATATATGTATACATGTGGTAGCATATATACTATATGTGCGTATGCGTGTGTGTATGAATCCCATTGGTGCATGCACTCAGGTGTGCTACAGGTGAGGCGTGGCAGGAGATAATGCTGGCCAGCCTGCCGGGGAAGCGCTGTGACCCGGAGTCGGACTACGCGCCTGGGGAGGAGTTCACCTGTGGCAGCTCCTTCGCCATCGTCTACTTCATCAGCTTCTTCATGCTGTGCGCTTTCCTGGTACATGCACACACGCGCACACACATGCACACACACACACACACATGCGCTCATGCACACACACGCGCATGCACACACACGCGCACACATGCGCTCATGCACACACACGCGCATGCACACACACATGCACACACACACATGCGTTAATGCACACACACGCGTGCGCTCATGCACACACGCGCACACACATGCACACACACACACACACATGCGCTCATGCACACACACGCGCATGCACACACACGCGCACACATGCGCTCATGCACACACACGCGCATGCACACACACATGCACACACACACATGCGTTAATGCACACACACGCGTGCGCTCATGCACACTCACGAGCGTGCATCCTCACGCACTAACATTATTCACAAAGTGTGTGTGTGTGTGTGTGTGTTTGTGTGTGTTCATGCGTGCGTGCCTGTGTGTACGTGTGCGCACGTGTGTGTGTGTGTGCGTGTTTGAATCAGATTATTAACCTGTTCGTGGCGGTCATCATGGACAACTTTGACTACCTGACACGGGATTGGTCGATCCTGGGCCCACATCACCTGGATGAGTTCAAGAGGATCTGGTCTGAATACGACCCTGAAGCCAAGTAGGACCCAAACACCACATCACCTCCCCTAGCAACACCTCCCCTAGCATCACCTCCCCTAGCATCACCTCCACTAGCATTACCTCCACTAGCATCACCTCCACTAGCATTACCTCCCCTAGCATCACCTCCCCTAGCATTACCTCCCCTAGCATTACCTCCCCTAGCATCACCTCCACTAGCATCACCTCCACTAGCAACACCTCCCCTAGCAACACCTCCACTAGCATCACCTCCACTAGCAACACCTCCACTAGCATCACCTCCCCTAGCAACACCTCCCCTAGCATCACCTCCACTAGCATCACCTCCACTAGCAACACCTCCACTAGCATCACCTCCACTAGCAACACCTTCACTAGCATCACCTCCACTAGCAACACCTCCACTAGCAACACCTCCACTAGCATCACCTCCACTAGCAACACCTCCACTAGCAACACCTCCACTAGCAACACCTCCTCTAGCATCACCTCCACTAGCATTACCTCCACTAGCATCACCTCCACTAGCAACACCTCCCCTAGAATCACCTCCACTAGCATCACCTCCACTAGCATTACCTCCCCTAGCATCACCTCCACTAGCATTACCTCCACTAGCATTACCTCCACTAGCATTACCTCCACTAGCATCACCTCCACTAGCATCACCTCCACTAGCATCACCTCCACTAGCATCACCTCCACTACCAACACCTCCACTAGCATCACCTCCACTAGCAACACCTCCCCTAGCATCACCTCCACCAGCAACACCTCCCCTAGCATCACCTCCACCACATAACCTCCACTAGTATTACCTCCACCAGCATAACCTTACCCAGGTATCAAACATCTGTCCAGTATTAAACACCTGTCCAGTATTAAACACCTGTCCAGTATTAAACATCTGCCCAGTATTAAACACCTGTCCAGTATTAAACACCTGTCCAGGTATTAAACATCTGTCCAGTATTAAACACCTGTCCAGGTATTAAACACCTGTCCAGGTATTAAACATCTGTCCAGTATTAAACACCTGTCCAGGTATTAAACACCTGTCTAGTATTAAACACCTGTCCAGGTATTAAACACCTGTCCAGGTATTAAACATCTGTCCAGTATTAAACACCTGTCCAGGTATCAAACACCTGTCCAGTATTAAATACCTGTCCAGGTGTTAAACACCTGTCCATTAAACACCTGTCCTGTCTTCAAGGGGGCGTATCAAACACCTGGATGTTGTAGCCCTCCTGAGGAGGATCCAGCCCCCTCTGGGCTTCGGGAAGCTCTGCCCTCACCGTGTCGCATGCAAGGTATCGTCCACTTCCTGTTTACTCTTTTTTCACTTCCTCTGGTGCTTTCGTCCATCTTTAACCTCTCTCTCTCTCTCTCTCCCTCCCTCCCTCCCTCCCTCCCTCCCTCCCTCCCTCCAGAGGTTGGTAGCGATGAACATGCCGCTCAACAGTGATGGAACGGTCACGTTCAACGCCACACTGTTTGCTCTGGTCCGCACAGCACTAAAGATCAAGACAGATGGTACTCACACTACTGCAGTATTATATACTCTAACTACACACACTACTGCAGTATCATATACTCTAACTACACACACTACTGCAGTATCATATACTCTAACTACACACACTACTGCAGTATCATATACTCTAACTACTCACACTACTGCAGTATCATATACTCTACTGCAGTATCATATACTCTAACTATACACACTACTGCAGTATCATATACTCTAACTACACACACTACTGCAGTATCATATACTCTAACTACACACACTACTGCAGTATCATATACTCTAACTATACACACTACTGCAGTATCATATACTCTAACTACACACACTACTGCAGTATTATATACTCTACTGCAGTATCATATACTCTAACTACACACTCTACTGCAGTATCATATACTCTAACTATACACACTACTGCAGTATCATATACTCTAACTATACACACTACTGCAGTATTATATACTCTAACTACTCACACTACTGCAGTATCATATACTCTAACTATACACACTACTGCAGTATTATATACTCTAACTACACACACTACTGCAGTATCATACACTCTACTGCAGTATCATATACTCTAACTATACACACTACTGCAGTATCATATACTCTAAACTACTCACACTACTGCAGTATCATATACTCTAACTACACACACTACTGCAGTATCATATACTCTACTGCAGTATCATATACTCTAACTATACACACTACTGCAGTATCATATACTCTAACTACACACTCTACTGCGGTATCATATACTCTAACTACACACACTACTGCAGTATCATATACTCTAACTATACACACTACTGCAGTATCATATACTCTAACTACACACACTACTGCAGTATTATATACTCTACTGCAGGATCATATACTCTAACTACACACTCTACTGCAGTATCATATACTCTAACTATACACACTACTGCAGTATCATATACTCTAACTACTCACACTACTGCAGTATCATATACTCTAACTACACACACTACTGCAGTATCATATACTCTACTGCAGTATCATATACTCTAACTATACACACTACTGCAGTATCATATACTCTAACTACACACTCTACTGCAGTATCATATACTCTAACTACACACACTACTGCAGTATCATATACTCTAACTATACACACTACTGCAGTATCATATACTCTAACTACACACACTACTGCAGTATTATATACTCTACTGCAGTATCATATACTCTAACTACACACACTACTGCAGTATCATATACTCTAACTATACACACTACTGCAGTATCATATACTCTAACTACACACACTACTGCAGTATTATATACTCTACTGCAGTATCATATACTCTAACTACACACACTACTGCAGTATCATATACTCTACTGCAGTATCATATACTCTAACTATACACACTACTGCAGTATCATATACTCTAACTACACACACTACTGCAGTATCATATACTCTACTGCAGTATCATATACTCTAACTATACACACTACTGCAGTATCATATACTCTAACTACACACACTACTGCAGTATCATATACTCTACTGCAGTATCATATACTCTAACTACACACACTACTGCAGTATCATATACTCTAACTACACACACTACTGCAGTATCATATACTCTACTGCAGTATCATATACTCTAACTACACACTCTACTGCAGTATCATATACTGTAACTACACACTCTACTGCAGTATTATATACTCTACTGCAGTATTATATACTCTAACTACACACACTACTGCAGTATCATATAGACAATACTCCTCTTTAGCTTAGCAACCCGCTCTGTGCTGCAGGAATCCCGGAGCAGGAGAACGAAGAACTCAGAGTTATCATCAAGAAGATCTGGAAACGAATGAAACCCAAGCTACTGGATGAAGTAATACCTCCTCACAAAGGTAGTACTACTTAATCTACTACTAATACTACAACAAATACTACTACTAGTACTAGTACTACTGGATGAAGTAATACCTCCTCACAAAAGTACTACTACTTAATCTACTACTAATACTACAACAAATACTACTACTAGTACTAGTACTACTGGATGAAGTAATACCTCCTCACAAAGGTAGTACTACTTAATCTACTACTAATACTACAACAAATACTAGTACTAGAACTACTGGATGAAGTAATACCTCCTCACGAAGGTACTCATACTACTAATAATACTCACTCTCTCCCTCTCCCTCTCCCTCTCCCTCTCCCTCTCCCTCTCCCTCTCCCTCTCCCTCTCCCTCTCCCTCTCCAGAAGAGGAGGTGACGGTAGGGAAGTTCTATGCTACCTTCCTGATCCAGGACTACTTCAGGAAGTTCAGGAAGAGGAAAGAGAAGGGAGGGCTGGCAGGAGAACCCGATACTGGAAACCCCTCTGCTGTCCAGGTACTAGCATGGCTAGAGCGTACTAGCATGGCTAGAGCGTACTAGCATGGCTAGAGCGTACTAGCATGGCTAGAGCGTACTAGCATGGCTAGAGCGTACTAGCATGGCTAGAGCGTACTAGCATGGCTAGAGCGTACTAGCATGGCTAGAGCGTACTAGCATGGCTAGAGCGTACTAGCAGGTACTAGCATGGCTAGAGCGTACTAGCAGGTACTGGCATGGCTAGCATGGCTAGCAGGTACTAGCATGGCTAGCAGGTACTAGCATGGCTAGCAGGTACTAGCAGGTACAAGCATTACTCCCAGCTAGGCTACTAGCATGGCTAGCAGGTACTAGCATGGCTAGCAGGTACTAGCAGGTACTAGCACTACTCCCAGCTAGGCTACTAGCATGGCTAGCAGGTACTAGCATGGTTAGGAGGTACTAGCTTGTAGTAGAATGGCTAGCAGGTACTAGCGTGGCTAAGAGCTACTAGCATGGACAGTGGGTAGTAGCATGGATAGCAGGTACAAGCATTGCTATTAGGTACTAGAAGGAGCCAGGAGGGAAAGCTGCTCTAGAAAGCTGCTCTAGTCTCTCCGCTGCACTAGCTCTTAGCTATAGCAGATTACCAGAGTGCACATGCAGTGAGCATCTGTGCTTACCACAAGTCTAAAATAGTGTGTGTGTGTGTGTGTGTGTGTGTGTGTGTGTGTGTGTGTGTGTGTGTGTGTGTGTGTGTGTGTGTGTCTGTGTGTGTGTGTGTATGTGTGTGTGCGTGTGTGTGTGTGCGTATTGGTGTGTGTGTGCGCATTGGTGTGTGTGTGTGTGTGTGTGCGTGCGTGTGTGTGCGTGCGTGCGGTTGTGTGTGTGCGTGTGTGTGTGCGTGTGTGTGTGTGTGTGTGTGTAGCTGTGTAAGGCAGGGCTGAAGACTCTACAGGACCTAGGACCAGAGATGCGGCTGGCTCTCAACCAGGACTTTGAGGAAGATGAGGAGAGGATCCTCGATGATGAGGAAGGCCAGGATGATGACATTCATTATAAGGTGAGTTCATAAACCACCAACCCACACATACCAACTCTAGAGCTCTAACACTAACTCCTATAGCTCTAACACTAACTCCTAGAGCTCTAACACTAACTCCTATAGCTCTAACACTAACTCCTAGAGCTCTAACACTAACTCTTACAGCTCCCTTAGAGCTCTAACACTAACCCTTATAGCTCTAACACTAACTCTTACAGCTCCCTTAGAGCTCTAACACTAACCCTTATAGCTCTAACACTAACCCTTAGAGCTCTAACACTAACCCTCAGAGCTCTAACACTAACCCTTAGAGCTCTAACACTAACCCTTATAGCTCTAACACTAACCCTTATAGCTCTAACACTAACCCTTAGAGCTCTAACACTAACCCTTATAGCTCTAACACTAACCCTTAGAGCTCTAACACTAACCCTTAGAGCTCCAACACTAACCCTTATAGCTCTAACACTAACCCTTATAGCTCTAACACTAACCCTCAGAGCTCTAACACTAACCCTTATAGCTCTAACACTAACCCTTAGAGCTCTAACACTAACCCTTAGAGCTCCAACACTAACCCTTAGAGCTCTAACACTAACCCTTATAGCTCTAACACTAACCCTCAGAGCTCTAACACTAACCCTTAGAGCTCTAACACTAACCCTTATAGCTCTAACACTAACCCTTATAGCTCTAACACTAACCCTTATAGCTCTAACACTAACCCTTATAGCTCTAACACTAACCCTTAGAGCTCTAACACTAACCCTTAGAGCTCCAACACTAACCCTTATAGCTCTAACACTAACCCTTATAGCTCCAACACTAACCCTTATAGCTCCAACACTAACCCTTAGAGCTCCAACACTAACCCTTAGAGCTCCAACACTAACCCTTAGAGCTCCAACACTAACCCTTGGAGCTCTAACACTAACCCTTAGAGCTCTAACACTAACCCTTAGAGCTCTAACACTAACCCTTAGAGCTCCAACACTAACCCTTCTTCTTCCTTCCAGAGTGACAATGATTACAGCCCACAGAAGGATTGTCATGGCTCCCTGGCCCCCTCTCCTACAGGTAAAGACTATGAAACGGTGGTTCTTACATGTTGAAGGGGTACACTGGGCTTTCTGGGAAAGGTCGATTTTAGAATTATAAAATTTTTCATTATGATAATTATTACTAAGTAAACGATTCTTTTTGTTTTTTGTTTTTTTAAATACAAGTTTCATTTTTAACAAAACGTAGTCCATAGCAGTTATGTAACACCAGCTCTCCACTGGTCTGTACTAGTTATGTAACACCACCTCTCCACTGGTCTGTACTAGTTATGTAACACCACCTCTCCACTGGTCTGTACTAGTTATGTAACACCAGCTCTCCACTGGTCTGTACTAGTTATGTAACACCAGCTCTCCACTGGTCTGTACTAGTTATGTAACACCAGCTCCACTGGTCTGTACTAGTTATGTAACACCAGCTCTCCACTGGTCTGTACTAGTTATGTAACACCAGCTCTCCACTGGTCTGTACTAGTTATGTAACACCACCTCTCCACTGGTCTGTACTAGTTATGTAACACCAGGTCCACTGGTCTACTAGTTATGTAACACCAGCTCTCCACTG
>JACYXH010000361.1:700000-720000 GCA_026745465.1 Lota lota | reverse complement strand
TGATGAGGTAATAGATCCACTAGCTGTATGATGAGGTAATAGATCCACTAGCTGTATGAGGAGGTAATAGATCCACTAGCTTGTATGATGAGGTAATAGATCCACTAGCTTGTATGATGAGGTAATAGATCCACTAGCTTGTATGATGAGGTAATAGATCCACTAGCTGTATGCTGAGATAATAGATCCACTAGCTGTATGATGAGGTAATAGATCCACTGGCTGTATGATGAGGTAATAGATCCACTAGCTGTATGATGAGGTAATAGATCCACTAGCTGTATGATGAGGTAATAGATCCACTAGCTGTATGATGAGGTAATAGATCCACTAGCTGTATGATGAGGTAATAGATCCACTGGCTGTATGATGAGGTAATAGATCCACTGGCTGTATGATGAGGTAATAGATCCACTAGCTGAATGATGAGGTAATAGATCCACTAGCTGTATGATGAGGTAATAGATCCACTAGCTGTATGATGAGGTAATAGATCCACTAGCTGTATGATGAGGTAATAGATCCACTAGCTGTATGATGAGGTAATAGATCCACTAGTTTTAAGAAAGTACATGTGACTATCTAACCTTATCTTAGGGCTTAGGGCCTACAGCTCTCTAATGTGTGTGTGTGTGTGTGTGTGTGTTACAGAGCAGGGCTCCCCCTACAGGGCCTACAGCTCTCTGATGTGTGTGTGTGTGTGTGTGTGTGTTACAGAGCAGGGCTCCCCCTACAGGGCCTACAGCTCTCTGATGTGTGTGTGTGTGTGTGTGTGTGTGTTACAGAGCAGGGCTCCCCCTACAGGGCCTACAGCTCTCTGATGTGTGTGTGTGTGTGTGTGTGTGTGTTACAGAGCAGGGCTCCCCCTACAGGGCCTACAGCTCTCTGATGTGTGTGTGTGTGTGTGTGTGTTACAGAGCAGGGCTCCCCCTACAGGGCCTACAGCTCTCTGATGTGTGTGTGTGTGTGTGTGTGTGTTACAGAGCAGGGCTCCCCCTACAGGGCCTACAGCTCTCTGATGTGTGTGTGTGTGTGTGTGTGTGTGTGTGTGTTACAGAGCAGGGCTCCCCCTACAGGGCCTACAGCTCTCTGATGTGTGTGTGTGTGTGTGTGTGTGTTACAGAGCAGGGCTCCCCCTACAGGGCCTACAGCTCTCTGATGTGTGTGTGTGTGTGTGTGTGTGTGTTACAGAGCAGGGCTCCCCCTACAGGGCCTACAGCTCTCTGATGTGTGTGTGTGTGTGTGTGTGTTACAGAGCAGGGCTCCCCCTACAGGGCCTACAGCTCTCTGATGTGTGTGTGTGTGTGTGTGTGTGTGTTACAGAGCAGGGCTCCCCCTACAGGGCCTACAGCTCTCTGATGTGTGTGTGTGTGTGTGTGTGTGTGTGTGTGTGTGTGTGTATGTGTGTTACAGAGCAGGGCTCCCCCTACAGGGCCTACAGCTCTCTGATGTGTGTGTGTGTGTGTATGTGTGTTACAGAGCAGGGCTCCCCCTACAGGGCCTACAGCTCTCTGATGTGTGTGTGTGTGTGTGTGTGTGTGTGTGTGTTACAGAGCAGGGCTCCCCCTACAGGGCCTACAGCTCTCTGATGTGTGTGTGTGTGTGTGTGTGTGTGTGTGTGTGTGTGTGTGTGTGTTACAGAGCAGGGCTCCCCCTACAGGGCCTACAGCTCTCTGATGTGTGTGTGTGTGTGTATGTGTGTTACAGAGCAGGGCTCCCCCTACAGGGCCTACAGCTCTCTGATGTGTGTGTGTGTGTGTGTGTGTGTGTGTGTGTTACAGAGCAGGGCTCCCCCTACAGGGCCTACAGCTCTCTGATGTGTGTGTGTGTGTGTGTGTGTGTGTGTGTGTGTGTGTGTGTGTGTTACAGAGCAGGGCTCCCCCTACAGGGCCTACAGCTCTCTGATGTGTGTGTGTGTGTGTATGTGTGTTACAGAGCAGGGCTCCCCCTACAGGGCCTACAGCTCTCTGATGTGTGTGTGTGTGTGTGTGTGTGTGTGTGTGTGTTACAGAGCAGGGCTCCCCCTACAGGGCCTACAGCTCTCTGATGTGTGTGTGTGTGTGTATGTGTGTTACAGAGCAGGGCTCCCCCTACAGGGCCTACAGCTCTCTGATGTGTGTGTGTGTGTGTGTGTGTGTGTGTGTGTTACAGAGCAGGGCTCCCCCTACAGGGCCTACAGCTCTCTGATGTGTGTGTGTGTGTGTGTGTGTGTGTGTGTGTGTGTTACAGAGCAGGGCTCCCCCTACAGGGCCTACAGCTCTCTGATGTGTGTGTGTGTGTGTGTGTGTGTTACAGAGCAGGGCTCCCCCTACAGGGCCTACAGCTCTCTGATGTGTGTGTGTGTGTGTGTGTGTGTGTGTGTGTGTGTTACAGAGCAGGGCTCCCCCTACAGGGCCTACAGCTCTCTGATGTGTGTGTGTGTGTGTGTCTGTGTGTTACAGAGCAGGGCTCCCCCTACAGGGCCTACAGCTCTCTGATGTGTGTGTGTGTGTGTGTGTGTGTTACAGAGCAGGGCTCCCCCTACAGGGCCTACAGCTCTCTGATGTGTGTGCGTGTGTGTGTGTGTGTTACAGAGCAGGGCTCCCCCTACAGGGCCTACAGCTCTCTGATGTGTGTGTGTGTGTGTGTGTGTGTGTGTGTTACAGAGCAGGGCTCCCCCTACAGGGCCTACAGCTCTCTGCGGGTTCCAGGCCAGCTGAGTCCACACTGCAGTCAGAAGAGAGGCTCTGCGGACAGTCTGGTGGAAGCTGTAAGTACCCATATGGCCTTATAGAAACGATGGTACTGGTTCTATAGGAACGATGGTACTGGTTCTATATATATACATATATAGTTCCATATAGTAACGATGGTACTGGTTCTATATATATACATTTATAGTTCCATATAGTAATGACGGTACTGGTTCTATAGGAACGATGGTACTGGTTCTATATATATACATATATAGTTCCATATAGTAACGATGGTACTGGTTCTATATATATACATTTATAGTTCCATATAGTAATGATGGTACAGGTTCTATATATACATATATAGTTATATATAGTAATGGTGGTACTGGTTCTATAGGAACGATGGTACTGGTTCTATATATATATACATATATAGTTCTATACAGTAACGATGGTATTGGTTCTACAGTAACGATGGTACTGGTTCTACAGTAACAATGGTATTGGTTCTACAGTAACAATGGTATTGGTTCTACAGTAACGATGGTACTGGTTCTACAGTAACGATGGTACAGGTTCTACAGTAACGATGGTATTGGCTCTACAGTAACGATGGTATTGGTTCTACAGTAACGATGGTATTGGTTCTACAGTAACGATGGCCCTGGTTCTACAGTAACGATGGTACTGGTTCTACAGTAACGATGGTATTGGTTCTACAGTAACGATGGTACTGGTTCTACAGTAACGATGGTACAGGTTCTACAGTAACGATGGCCCTGGTTCTGTCCAGGTCCTGGTCTCGGAGGGTCTTGGCCTGTACGCCAGGGATCCTAAGTTCGTTGCGTTCGCCAAGCGTGAGATCGCGGACGCGTGTCACATGACCGTGGAGGAGATGGAGTCGGCGGCCAGCGACCTGCTGAGCAGGGGCAGCTGCAGGGGCGGGACAGGAAGCAGCATCGTCAGCCACGCGGACGTGGGCACGCTCTACAGCGACGAGGAGCCAATCAGAGCTGGCCGTGAGGAGGAGGCGGAGCTGGCGGACGAGATGGCCTGTGTGACCTCATTCTAGGCGGGGGGGCGGCGGGGGCGGGGCGATCGACGCCCCACGTGTTGTTGTTGATCAAAGCTAAATGGCTACATTACCAATAGGGAGCATGCTGAATACCCAGAATGCATCAGGGCACAGATCGGTGACTGACTCAGCGCCGTCATGGCAACAACATGACACGACATTGCTCTAAAGTCAGCAGCAGACACTGACACCTCCTCCTCCTCCTCATCCTCTCCTCTCCTGCTCTGAACTGTGATCAGTCTTTTTTAATCTCTTCCTGTATGTTAAGACTCCGCCCCCAACTGTTCTGCTGTGTTTCTATTGGTCAGTAAAGCCTGGGTGGACGCAGGCATTCCACCGGTGTGCAGCGCTGTCGTACTCATTAGAGATCACGTTTATCATGTTGTTTTTATAATATTTGCCACGCTTGGTGACCAGGCGCCAGAGTCCTCCATCTTGTGGTCTTGTTTCTGTGTTTGTGCTGTTGTCACGGTAACGACGGGTCTTCTCGACGTGAACGTTTGTTGGAACGCGTCCTCGGGGTGACGCTGGTTTTCTATGTTCAGCGATGTTTCTCTTTTTTACACACAATAAAGTGAACAGCATGAACCTGGCTCTGTCACACTCACCTCACCATGGGACGGTTGTCTCCTCTCTCCCCCCTCCCTGCCTCCCCCGCTCTCTCTCCCCCCTCCCTGCCTCCCCCGCTCTCTCTCTGTCTCTCTCTCTTCCATCCCTGCCTCCCCCTCTCTCTCTCTGTCTCTCTCTCTTCCATCCCTGCCTCCCCCTCTCTCTCTCTGCCTCCCCCTCTCTCTGTCTCTCTCTTCCATCCCTGCCTCCCCCTCTCTCTCTCTGCCTCCCCCTCTCTCTTCCATCCCTGCCTCCCCCTTTCTCTCTCTTCCATCCCTGCCTCCCCCTCTCTCTCTCTGTCTCTCTCTCTCTCCCGTCCCTGCCTCCCCCTCTCTCTCTCTCTGTCTCTCTCCCGTCCCTGCCTCCCCCTCTCTCTCTCCTGTCCCTGCCTCCCCCTCTCTCTCTCTCTGTCTCTCTCTCTCTCCCGTCCCTGCCTCCCCCTCTCTCTCTCTTCCGTCCCTGCCTCCCCCTCTCTCTCTCCTGTCCCTGCCTCCCCCTCTCTGTCTCTCTCTCCTCCCGTCCCTGCCTCCCCCTCTCTCTCTCTTCCGTCCCTGCCTCCCCCTCTCTCTCTCCTGTCCCTGCCTCCCCCGCTCTGTCTCTCTCCTGTCCCTGCCTCCCCCTCTCTCTCTCTCTGTCTCTCCCGTCCCTGCCTCCCCCTCTCTCTTCCCTCCCTGCCTCCCCCTCTCTGTCTCTCTCCCGTCCCTGCCTCCCCCTCTCTCTCTCTTCCATCCCTGCCTCCCCCTCTCTCTCTCTGTCTCTCTCTCCCCGTCCCTGTCTCCCCCCCTCTCTCTCTCTCTCTCTCTCTCTCTCTCTTCTCTCTCTCTCTCTCTCTCTCCCGTCCCTGCCTCCCCCTCTCTCTCTCCCGTCCCTGCCTCCCCCTCTCTCTCTCTTCCATCCCTGCCTCCCCCTCTCTCTCTCTCTCTCTCCCGTCCCTGTCTCCCCCTCTCTCTCTCTCTCTCTCTCTCCCGTCCCTGCCTCCCCCTCTCTCTCTCTTCCATCCCTGCCTCCCCTCTCTCTCTCTGTCTCTCTCTCCCGTCCCTGTCTCCCCCTCTCTCTCTTCCCTCTCTGCCTCCCCCTCTCTCTCTCTCTTCTATCCCTGCCCCCC
The DNA here is from genome assembly GCA_026745465.1 of Lota lota. Classification (NCBI taxonomy): domain Eukaryota; kingdom Metazoa; phylum Chordata; class Actinopteri; order Gadiformes; family Lotidae; genus Lota; species Lota lota. Next base: position 714,533 of record JACYXH010000361.1, on the reverse strand, counting down.
CCTCTCTCTTCCCTCCCTGCCTCCCCCTCTCTCTCTCTCTTCCATCCCTGCCTCCCCCTCTCTCTCTGTGTCTCTCTCTCTCTTCCATCCCTGCCTCCCCCTCTCTCTCCCGTCCCTGCCTCCCCCTCTCTCTTCCCTCCCTGCCTCCCCCTCTTTCTCTCGCTCTCTGTCTCTCTCTGTCTCTTCCCTCTCTCCCCCCTCCCCCCTCTCTCTCTGTATATAGTATTTATAGTGTATAAATGTATTCGATGTAATATAATACCTATAAATGAAGTTATCAGATGAAACCTAGTGTATACGGAGTATGTTTCTATAGTCCTATCTTAAGTAATGATCCGTATATTCATCTCATCATTGTTACTCCTGTCAACACCATCGTGCAGCCATGACGCAGTAGCCTCCAGTCCCCTCCCCCACCCTCTCTCTCTCGCCCCCTCCCCCTCTCCTCTCTCTCTCCTCTCTCTCCTCTCTCCTCTCTCTCCTCTCTCTCCTCTCTCTCCTCTCCAGTCGCGTCAGGATGGACCTAGTGAACAAGGTAAGACTCTTTTAACCATAATGACAACGTAGAGAATGTAACATCTGGAGCCGCTGAGACGGCTGGTGGAGCTGATGCAGAGCAGTGGGTGGAGGGTGGAGGGTGGAGGGTGGAGGGTGGAGGGAGCTGCGGTCCTACACCGTGCAGTACTCCATCGTGCGGACTCCCTGCTGTCTCCAGCCTCTCCCTGGAGTCAGATGTTAGCGTAGCGTCTCGAGTTGCAGTGCTGTGTATTAAATATGGAAATAGATCGGCTGGGTAGGATTACTGGGGGGGCATGTGGTGTCGGGGAGGGGGGGGGGGTGGGGCTGGTTTTAAAATGGCAGCCTACTGGATCTGATGACTCCAGCTTCCTACGTCAACATAGACCTACTGGTCTCCTGCACCCAGACCCTCCTGTACCCAAACCAGTCTACCGTGGTCTGCTTCTAGTCTCTGGTCCCCTTCTAGTCTGGTCTAGTCCGGTCTAGTCTGGTCCCCTTCTAGTCCGGTCTGGTCTAGTCCGGTCTAATCTGGTCCGCTTCTAGTCCAGTCTAGTCTGGTGCCCTTCTAGTCCGGTCTAGTCTGGTCTCCTTCTAGTCCAGTCTAGTCCGGTCTAGTCTGGTCCTCTTCTAGTCCGGTCTGGTCTAGTCCGGTCTAATCTGGTCCGCTTCTAGTCCAGTCTAGTCTGGTGCCCTTCTAGTCCGGTCTAGTCTGGTCTCCTTCTAGTCCGGTCTAGTCTGGTCTCCTTCTAGTCCGGTCTAGTCTGGTCTCCTTCTAGTCCGGTCTAGTCTGGTCTCCTTCTAGTCCGGTCTAGTCTGGTCTCCTTCTAGTCCGGTCTAGTGTGGTCCGCTTCTAGTCCGGTCTAGTCTGGTCTAGTCCAGTCTAGTCTGGTCTAGTCTGGTCCGGTCTAGTCTGGTCCGCTTCTAGTCCGGTCTAGTCTGGTCCGCTTCTAGTCTGGTCTAGTCCAGTCTAGTCTGGTCTAGTCTGGTCCCCTTCTAGTCCGGTCTAGTCTGGTCCCCTTCTAGTCCGGTCTAGTCCGGTCTAGTCTGGTCCGCTTCTAGTCTGGTCTAGTCTGGTCCGCTTCTAGTCCGGTCTAGTCTGGTCTCCTTCTAGTCCGGTCTAGTCTGGTCTCCTTCTATTTCGGTCTAGTCTGGTCTCCTTCTAGTCCGGTCTGGTCTAGTCCGGTCTAGTCTGGTCTAGTCTGGTCTCCTTCTAGTCCGGTCTAGTCTGGTCTCCTTCTAGTCCGGTCTAGTCTGGTCCGCTTCTAGTCCGGTCTAGTCTGGTCTAGTCCGGTCTAGTCTGGTCTAGTCCGGTCTAGGTCTAGATTTTCGGGACTAGTTTTTGTCGTAAACGAGGTGTATGGCAATATTTATCCATGTGTTTTTATTATTGTACTATTATTATTATGATATTATATTTGTTGTTATACTATGTCAATGTCTCCGTCTGACAGTAACTGATCTAAATACACACAATATCAGGATACGTGTGTGTGTGTGTGTGTGTGTGTGTGTGTGTGTGTGTGTGTGTGTGTGTGTGTTTGTGTGTGTGTGTGTGTGTGTGTGTGTATGTGTGTGTGTGTGTGTGTGTACCTCATTGCTGCAGCAACATGAACACTGTTGCAACAGCAGTAGCCTAAACCATCCCGACACTGATATACTACTATGCTATGCTAATGTCATGCGATGCTAATGTTATGTTATATTACATCGAAAAAAATCTGGATCTCATGTTTAACATCATTTTACATAATCTCTCTCACACACTCTGTCTCTCTCTCTCTCACTCTCTCTCTACCTCTCTCACTCTCCCCCCTCTCTCTATCTCTCTCCCTCTCTCTGTCTCTCTCTCTCTCTCTATGTTTATGTCTCTCTATCTCTCTCTCTATGTCTATGTCTCTCTCTCTCGCTCTCTCTATGTCTATGTCTCTCTATCTCTCTCTCTCTATGTCTCTATCTCTCTCTCTCTATGTCTATGTCTCTCTCTCTATATATATATGTCTATGTCTCTCTATCTCTCTCTCTCTCTATGTCTCTATCTCTCTCTCTCTATGTCTCTATCTCTCTCTCTATGTCTATGTCTCTCTCTCTCTCACTCTCTATCTCTCTCTCTCTCTATGTCTATGTCTCTCTATCTCTCTCTCTATGTCTATGTCTCTCTATCTCTCTCTCTCTCTATGTCTATGTCTCTCTATCTCTCTCTCTCTCCAGTTGGTTGCCCAAGGGCAGTTCCGTATCCTGAAGGTTCCGTTGGGTTTCATCAAAGCCTTACAATGGGTAAGATCACCTAGTTACCATCACTAACTAACCAATACATTGAAACCATCACCTACTTACCATCGCTAACTAACCAATCACCTGGTAACCATCACTAACTAACCAATCACCTAGTTACCATCACTAACTAACCAATCACCTAGAAACCATCACCTAGAAGCCATCACTAACTAACCATAACTAGCTAACAATCACCTTGTTACCATTACCATACCATAACTAACCAGCCATCAGGTAGTAACCATCACTAACTGGCCCATCACCTAGTAATCATCCTTGAGTAACATCACAAATATCTATCTGTCTTTCTATCTATCCATCCATCTATCACTCTATCACTATCACTCTATCACTCTTTCACTCTATTTATCTCTATCTCTCTCTCTTGTAGTTTTTCTCCATCTTTGCGTTCTCCACCTGTGGAAGTTATTCTGGGATGTTCAAGATTGCGGTGGAGTGTAAGAACCGAACAGAGAGTGATCTGAGCATCGAGGTGGAGTTCCAGTACCCATTCAGGTCTGCTCACTATAAAATACACACTTATTATGTTCACTATCACCTCACACACTTATTATGTTAACCATCACCAAACATATTTATGTTCACTATCACCAAACACACCTATTATGTACACTATCACCATATATACACACTGACTATGTCCACTGCCACCTAACACACTTATTATGTTCACTATCACCTCACACACTTATTATGTTCACTATCACCTCACACACTTATTATGTTCACTATCACCTCACACACTGATTATGTTCACTGCCACCTAACACACTTATTATGTTCACTATCCCCTCACACACTTATTATGTTCACTATCACCTCACACACTTATTATGTTCACTATCACCTCACACACTTATTATGTTCACTATCACCTCACACACTTATTATGTTCACTATCACCTCACACACTTATTATGTTCACTATCACCTCACACACTGATTGTGTTCACTATCACCTCACACACTTATTATGTTCACTATCACCTCACACACTGATTATGTTCACTGCTACCTCACACACTTATTATGTTCACTGCCACCTCACACACTTATTATGTTCACTATCACCTCACACACTTATTATGTTCACTATCACCTCACACACTTATTATGTTCACTATCACCTCACACACTTATTATGTTCACTATCACCTCACACACTTATTATGTTCACTATCACCTCACACACTTATTATGTTCACTATCACCTCACACACTGATTGTGTTCACTATCACCTCACACACTTATTATGTTCACTATCACCTCACACACTGATTATGTTCACTGCTACCTCACACACTTATTATGTTCACTGCCACCTCACACACTTATTATGTTCACTATCACCTCACACACTTATTATGTTCACTATCACCTCACACACTTATTATGTTCACTATCACCTCACACACTTATTATGTTCACTATCACCTCACACACTTATTATGTTCACTATCACCTCACACACTTATTATGTTCACTATCACCTCACACACTTATTATGTTCACTATCACCTCACACACTTATTATGTTCACTATCACCTCACACACTTATTATGTTCACTATCACCTCACACACTTATTATGTTCACTATCACCTCCCACACCTATTATGCTCACTATCACCTCCCACACCTATTATGCTCACTATCACCTCCCACACCTATTATGCTCACTGCCTACATGAGATGCATATATGCCAGAGGAATCGTTTCATATTCATTTTTCTGTGACCCTCCCCTACCCAGACTGCACCAGGTGTACTTTGATGCCCCTACCTGCACGGGGGGTAACCCCGAGCGCCTCTTCCTCATCGGTGACTACTCTTCCTCTGCTGAATTCTTCGTCACCATCGGAGTCTTCGCCTTCCTCTACTCCACTGCCGCGCTGGCCATCTACGTCTTCGCCTACGAAAAGTACAAGGAGAACAACAAGGGCCCGCTAATAGTACGTTAGCATAAGTAGCCATCAACTAGTAACCATAACCTAGTAACCATCACTAACTTACCATCACCTAGTGCGTGCAACACCTAACATATCATGTAACACCTAGCCTAGCATACAACATCTAGTCTTAAACCCAACACCTAGCCTAGCACACCACATCTAGCCTACCTAACACCACCTAGCCTGGCGGGCACCACCTAGCCTAGCATGCAACACCTAGCCTAGCACACCACATCTAGCCTACCTAACACCACCTAGCCTGGCGGGCACCACCTAGCCTAGCATGCAACACCTAGCCTAGCTAAAGTGTGTGTGTGTGTGTGTGTGTGTGTGTGCAGGACCTGGGTGTGACGGGGGTCTTTGCCTTCATGTGGCTGGTAAGTTCAGCAGCATGGGCGAAGGGTCTCTCTGACGTGAAGACGGCGACGGACCCCGACCAGGTCCGCACCTTCATCACCGCCTGCGCCAGTGAAGAGAACCACTGTCGCGAGGTCCACGACCCGGTCATGTCCGGCCTCAACACTTCCGTGGTACGGCTAGCGTAGCGCTAACTAGCATGCTAAACACCTCTGTGGGACGGCTAGCGTAGCGCTAACTAGCATGCTAACCATCTCCATGGCACGGATCCTGTGATATTCGCTCATCTCTCTCCTCTCCTCTCCTCTCCTCTCCTCTCCTCTCCTCTCCTCTCCTCTCCTCTCCTCTCCTCTCCTCTCCTCTCCTCTCCTCTCTCCTCCTCTCCTCTCCTCTCCTCCTCTCCTCTCCTCTCCTCTCCTCTCTCCTCCTCTCCTCTCCTCCCCTCTCCTCTCCTCTCCTCTCCTCTCCTCCTCTCTCCTCCTCTCCTCTCCTCTCCTCCCCTCTCCTCCTCTCCTCTCCAGGCGTTTGGCTTCATCAACCTCATCCTGTGGGCGGGGAACCTGTGGTTCGTGTTCAAGGAGACCGGCATCATCGCCCCCTTCATGCGCGCCCCTCCCCCCCAGGAGAAGCCGGCTGCACCAGAGGCGTACGGCCAGCAGGGGGCCTACGAGCAGGACCCCTACGCTGGGAACCAGGGGGGCGGTTACCAGCCAGACTACAACCAGCAAGGATACAACCAGGTAGCAACCATGAACTCCTTACAACCATGAACTAGGTAACCTATTATAACCAGGTAACCTATTACAACCAGGTAACCTATTATAACCAGGTAACCTATTATAACCAGGTAACCTATTATAACCAGGTAACCTATTACAACCAGGTAACCTATTATAACCAGGGAACCTATTATAACCAGGTAACCTATTACAACCAGGTAACCTATTATAACCAGGTAACCTATTATAACCAGGTAACCTATTACAACCAGGTAACCTATTATAACCAGGTAACCTATTATAACCAGGTAACCTATTATAACCAGGTAACCTATTACAACCAGGTAACCTATTATAACCAGGTAACCTATTATAACCAGGTAACCTATTACAACCAGGTAACCTATTATAACCAGGTAACCTATTACAACCAGGTAACCTATTATAACCAGGTAACCTATTACAACCAAGTAACCTATTATAAGCAGGTAACCTATTATAACCAGGTAACTACAACCAATTAACAATCACAACCAGGTAACTACAACCAGGTAACTATTATAACCAGGTAACCTATTATAATCAGGTAACCTATTATAACCAGGTATCCTATTATAACCAGGTAACTACAACCAGGTAACTTATTACAACCAGGTAACCAATTACACCAAGGTAACTAAAACCAGGTAACCAATTACACCAAGGTAACCCATTACCACCAGGTAACTACAGCTAAATAACCAGGTTACTAATTACAGCCAGGTAACTAATGACACCTAGGTAATGTCAGTGTTTGTTTTAAAAACCATCTTGCATATCTGATGTCACTTCCTGTCATGTAGTCTCAGGAGGCGGAGTTTGGTCAGGGCTACGGCCAACAAGCAGGAGCTCCAACCTCCTTCTCCAATCAGATGTGAGCAGACAGGAAACCGGTGAGGCAGAATCTCCATGTGGTTTAAAAAACAACTGAGATATGTACATGATATATATAATGTATTTATATGATATATAATGTATTTAATGTGATATATCTCTATATAATGTATTTATATTATATATATAATGTATTTAACGTGATACATCTATATATAATGTATTTATATGATATATATATAATGTATTTAAGGTGATATATATAATGTATTTATATGATATATATACATATATATATGATATATATGTATTTAATGTGCTATCTATAATGTGTGTGTTGTTTCCTCACAGGGGTTGAAGCATACAACAAGTGGGCGGTCTGAAGCCTACCCATAATGCAACGCTCCTTCCTATCTGCCGGGATGTTCAACTATTGTACCGATGACAGGGTCATCAGGTCGGGGTGGGGGGGGGTGAGGGTGGGGGGGGGGGGGTGAGTGGGGGGTGGGGGTGGGGGTTCTTGTTAAGTATTGTGAGTGATGTGAATATGAAAACAAAGAGTGATAATAAGTTGAACAGCAGCCTCATGACGACACGTGTGAGTGTTGTACATAACAGATGTGTCTTTATTTACACGGACCCCCGCTTTCCCTCGCTCACTTTGTGCCAGCATGCGTTACCATAGCAACCAGAAACATCCCACAACCCCTCCGACGACGTCCGTGCACCACCGTGTTCGATTCTCCACTACATGGCACGACAAAGTCAGACAGTGCTACGTACACCATGCTAGCACGTTAGCTGGTGCTACCTAGTGTGACAGTGCTACGTACACCATGCTAGCACGTTAGCTGGTGCTACCTAGTGTGACAGTGCTACGTACACCATGCTAGCACGTTAGCTGGTGCTACCTAGTGTGACAGTGCTACGTACACCATGCTAGCACGTTAGCTGGTGCTACCTAGTGTGACAGTGCTACGTACACCATGCTAGCACGTTAGCTGGTGCTACCTAGTGTGACAGTGCTACGTACACCATGCTAGCACGTTAGCTGGTGCTACCTAGTGTGACAGTGCTACGTACACCATGCTAGCACGTTAGCTGGTGCTACCTAGTGTGACAGTGCTACGTACACCATGCTAGCACGTTAGCTGGTGCTACCTAGTGTGACAGTGCTACGTACACCATGCTAGCACGTTAGCTGGTGCTACTTAGTGTGACAGTGCTACGTACACCATGCTAGCACGTTAGCTGGTGCTACCTAGTGTGACAGTGCTACGTACACCATGCTAGCATGTTAGCTGGTGCTACCTAGTGTGACAGTGCTACGTACACCATGCTAGCACGTTAGCTGGTGCTACCTAGTGTGGATCGTGTAGTTTGCACAATCTAGCACATGCTGTGTATGTGGTGTACACACTAGATACCATCATGTCAAGTTAATATACTGGAGGTGTAGTGGGGGGAGGGGTGGTGGTGACTGGGATGATATTAGGAGGGGGGGTGGTGACTGGGATGATATTAGGAGGGGGGGTGGTGACTGGGAGGATATTAGGAGGGGGGGTGGTGACTGGGATGATATTAGGAGGGGGGGTGGTGACTGGGAGGATATTAGGAGGGGGGGGGGTGATGACTGGGAGGATATTAGGAGGGGGGGTGGTGACTGGGAGGATATTAGGAGGGGGGGGGTGATGACTGGGAGGATATTAGGAGGGGGGGTGATGTTAAGTAAATGAGATGAAAGGTCAGGATTTTCATTCTGTGTTGGAATGACAACAGCCTCACCTCCGCAGTATGGTGTGTTAAAGGAGATAATATAACGGAATATTAATATTGTAGAAGCCAGTGGTTAGGATGAGTGTTCGAATCAATCAATAAGCAGCAGACATGTTATCTATCAATCATAAAACAGTTCATCTATCGATCATAAAACCCTTTCCTTTAGTTGGAGATATTTAACCTCTGCATGGCCAACAGCCCTGTACAGCAGCACGTGTGTGTGTGTGTGTGCACACGTGTGTGTGTGTGTGACTGTGTGTGTGTGTGTGTGTGTGTGCACACGTGTGTGTAAGTGTGTGTGGGGGGGCTTGTGCATGTGTGTGTGTGTTTGTGTGTCCATTCTGGTTCAGTTGGTGTGTCTTATCGTTGTTCTAGTGTCGTGGTGACTCAATGCCTCTGACTTGTGATGTAACTTCCTCTATGATATTCTACTCAGCATCAGTAACCAAGGCGACCATAGCAGTGTTGATGACGGTTATCAATATGTTTGTATGAATCGTTACTATGGAAACCCTTTGACCCTGTTTCTTTACCCTTCCGATCCCTTGTTTCAATAAAAACATTACCATGGCAACCGCATCTCTGCATCCTGTATTCAAACTGAGGGAGGGAGGGAGGGAAGTAGGGAGGGAGGGAGGGAGGAGGAAGGAGGGAGGGAGGGATTGAGGAAGGAAGGGAGGAGGGAGGCGGGAGGGAGGGAGGGAGGGAGGGAGGGGGGAGGAAGGAGGGAGGGATGAAGGGAGGGAGGGAGGCGGGATGGAGGGATGGAGGAAGGGAGGGATGGAGGGGGGAGTGAGGGAGGGATTGATAAATCTAAGTGTGTTTGTTCTCTCCCTTTCACATCATGCCCTTTCCTCATCTCTCTAACTCCTCCCCCTTTCTCTAGCTCCTCCCCACTCTCTCTCTCTCTCTCCCTCTCTCTCTCTCCCTCTCTCTCTCTTCTGCTGCAGAGAGGAATACACACCAGAGACGCTTCAAACAGGGCAGCCGCATTCTGTCAGACGGACAGACAGACAACGGACAGAATGCTGGGCCCTCTTTGCCTTGTGTGTGTTACTGCCTGCGGTTTGCTGAACGCTAAGGTAAGGAGTGTGTGTGTGTGTGTGTGTGTGTGTGTGTGTGTGTGTGTGCGTGCGTGAGTTCAAACATGCGTGTCGTCATAGTGTTGTGTAACCACGGTTACTACTGTCGCCAGGCAGGATGACATCAGCACTTCTGTTGATAATAAGTATGATAAATGAATATCTGTTTATATATATATATATATATATATATATATATATATATATATATATATATATGTATATATGTACATATATGTCTGGACATATTTATTCTCTAGATATTCATATTATTTATATCTCGATGATACAAATATGTAGACATTATGTGGGTATCTATATATTGTGTTGTAGCATTGTAAGATCTAGAAATAAATATGTGTAGCCATCTATATATTGTATTGTAGTATTTTAACATCTTGAAATTAATATATGTGTCTATCTATAGAATGTATTGTATTGTAGTATTGTTAGAGCTAGCTATTCATATATGTGTCTATCTAGATATTGTATTGTAGTATTGTTAGAGCTAGATATTCATATGTGTCTCTATCTAGATATTGTGTTGTAGTATTGTTAGAGCAAGATATTTATATGTGTATCTATCTAGATGTAATGTGTTTTTTTTAGTGTTTGGTTTCTTGGCCTTACTGTATTGAGAATCTGTTCCCAGGTAACCTGGGATGGATGGGTAGAGAGAGATAGAGAGATGGGTAAATAGATATATATATAGAGAGAGAGATAGATAGATAGCTATGGTGAGAGAGAGATAGAGAGAGATAGAGAGATAATGATAGAGAAAGAGCTAGAGAAAGAAAGAGAGAGCTAGAGAAAGAGCCAGAGAGAGATAAATATATATATATAGAGAGAGAGAAACAGAGAGAGCGAAACAGATAGATAGATAGGGAGAGAGAGATGGAGAGAAAGAGACAGAGGGAGAGAGATGGAGAGAGAGGGAGAGAGAGGGAGAGAGAGGGAGAGAGAGAGAGGGAGAGAGATGGAGAGAGAGAGGGAGAGCGAGCGAGAGGGAGTGAGAGAGGGAGAGAGAGGGAGAGAGAGAGCGAAAGAGATAGATTGATAGATAGATAGATAGATAGATAGATAGGGAGAGAGAGATGGAGAGAAAGAGAGACAGAGGGAGAGAGATGGAGAGAGAGAGGGAGAGAGAGCGAGAGAGAGGGAGAGAGAGAGGGAGAGAGATGGAGAGAGAGAGGGAGAGCGAGCGAGAGGGAGTGAGAGAGGGAGAGAGAGGGAGAGAGAGAGCGAAAGAGATAGATAGATAGATAGATAGATAGATAGATAGATAGATAGAAAGATAGGGAGAGAGAGATGGAGAGAAAGAGAGACAGAGGGAGAGAGATGGAGAGAGAGAGAGGGAGAGAGAGCGAGAGGGAGTGAGAGAGGGAGAGAGGGGGAGAGATGGAGAGAGGGAGAGTGAGAGAGGGATGGATGAGAGACAGACGTGCGGAGGAGGGCTGGTTGCTAGGCAACAGCCTTGACAGTGACAGTCATGGCTAATTGTTGTTGTGGTCAGGAGAATAACATGTTTAGATGATATAATATAAAACATATAATAAAAATATAACATAACATAACAGAGATATGACATGTTTTTATAATTAATAAATGTAATAAAATGAAGATATAACATGTTTAGATTGTATAATATAATAAATATTTTGAAAAATAATAAAGATATTACATGTTTAGATAAAGCATTAAATTCCATGTAATATAATAAAGATATATCATGTTTAGATCATATAATAAATATAATGAAATATAATAAATATATTCATATTACATGAATTTAACTACAGGTGTTAAACTACAGGTTATTTACTACAGGTGTTTAACCACAGGTGTTTAACTACAGGTGTGGTAACTACAGGTGTGTTTAACTACAGGTGTGTTTAACTACAGGTGTGTTAACTACAGGTGTTTAACTACAGGTGTGTTTAACTACAGGTGTTTAACTACAGGTGTTTAACTACAGGTGTGTTTAACTACAGGTGTTTAACTACAGGTGTTTAACTACAGGTGTGTTTAACTACAGGTGTTTAACTACAGGTGTTTAACTACAGGTGTGTTTAACTACAGGTGTTTAACTACAGGTGTGGTAACTACAGGTGTGTTTAACTACAGGTGTTTAACTACAGGTGTGGTAACTACAGGTGTGTTTAACTACAGGTGTGGTAACTACAGGTGTGTTTAACTAAAGGTGTTTAACTACAGATGTGGTAACTACAGGTGTGGTAACTACAGGTGTTTAACTACAGGTGTTTAACTACAGGTGTTTAACTACAGGTGTTTAACTACAGGTGTGTTTAACTACAGGTGTGGTAACTACAGGTGTGTTTAACTACAGGTGTGTTAACTACAGGTGTTTAACTACAGGTGTGTTTAACTACAGGTGTTTAACTACAGGTGTTTAACTACAGGTGTGTTTAACTACAGGTGTTTAACTACAGGTGTGGTAACTACAGGTGTGTTTAACTACAGGTGTGTTTAACTACAGGTGTTTAACTACAGGTGTGTTTAACTACAGGTGTTTAACTACAGGTGTTTAACTACAGGTGTTTAACTACAGGTGTGGTAACTACAGGTGTGTTTAACAACAGGTGTGTTAACTACAGGTGTTTAACTACAGGTGTGTTTAACTACAGGTGTTTAACTACAGGTGTTTAACCACAGGTGTTTAACCACAGGTGTGTTTAACTGCAGGTGTGGTAACTACAGGTGTGGTAACTACAGGTGTGTTTAACTACAGGTGTGTTTAACTGGTTGTATTCCAGTCTCTCCCAGCAGCGCGTCCAGGTGGGCGTGGCTTGGAAGGCCAAGTGGTCGCGGCCAGGCGACTCCGTAGAGACCTGCGGGATCTGCTGCCAAACGAAGCAGAGATGATGTCATATCCTGTCCCGCGCGGAGATGCTGACTACCAGCAGACTGAGTGGAGGAGGAGCTTAGATGACGCCTTGCAGCGATTGGTGGAGAGCAACCAGAGGAGGGAACAAGACCAGGAAGGAGGTAAACACACCAAATAAACACACATCCAAACACTCATACACACACAACAAACACACACACACACATACAAGCACACCAAACGCACACACCCAACAAACGCATCCAAACACTCATATACACACGCAACAAACACACACACAGATCAGACACACACACATTAGCCACACACAAACACACACACACACACTAGTCTCTTCAGTAAGACTAGCTCTTTATCTCTTTGATTTAATCAACCAATCAGCTGCCTACATGGCCGCTATGCTCCGCCTCATGTCAGAGGCAGAAGGCGCGGGATTGGTCAACCCAGGAGACATGGACGTGATGGACGTGGTGGAGGAGGAGGGGCCCTACCAGCGCCCGGCAGCCCAGGACTACGATGACACCGGCAGGAGCATGAGTCCAGGAAACTCCCAGGCTGCTAGCTGGGCCCTGCTGGAGAGGTACCCAGTCTCTGCAGCAAGACCAGTCCTAACTAGTACATCACCTAGTAAAACCAGTCCTAACTAGTACATCACCTAATATAACCTGTCCTAACTAGTACATCACCTAGTATAACCAGTCCTAACTAGTACATCACCTAGTAAAACCAGTCCTAACTAGTATATCACCTAGTATAACCAGTCCTAACTAGTACATCACCTAGTATAACCAGTCCTAACTAGTACATCACCTAGTAAAACCAGTCCTAACTAGTACATCACCTAATATAACCTGTCCTAACTAGTACATCACCTAGTATAACCAGTCCTAACTAGTACATCACCTAGTAAAACCAGTCCTAACTAGTATATCACCTAGTATAACCAGTCCTAACTAGTACATCACCTAGTATAACCAGTCCTAACTAGTACATCACCTAGTAAAACCAGTCCTAACTAGTATATCACCTAATATAACCTGTCCTAACTAGTACATCACCTAGTATAAACAGTCCTAACTAGTATATCACCTAGTAAAACCAGTCCTAACTAGTATATCACCTAGTATAACCAGTCCTAACTAGTACATCACCTAGTATAACCAGTCCTAACTAGTACATCACCTAGTAAAACCAGTCCTAACTAGTATATCACCTAGTATAACCAGTCCTAACTAGTACATCACCTAGTATAACCAGTCCTAACTAGTACATCACCTAGTAAAACCAGTCCTACCTAGTACATCACCCAGTATAACCAGTCCTAACTAGTACATCACCTAGTAAAACCAGTCCTAACTAGTACATCACCTAGTAAAACCAGTCCCCACTAGTACCTTCACCCAGTAAAACCAGTCCTAACCAGTACCATCAGTAAAACCAGTCCCCACTAGTACCATCACACAGTAAAACCAGTCCTAACCAGTACCATCAGTAAAACCAGTCCCCACTAGTACCATCACACAGTAAAACCTGTCCTAACCAGTACCATCAGTAAAACCAGTCACCACTAGTACCATCACCCAGTAAAACCAGTCCTAATCAGTACCATCAGTAAAACCTTTGACCACTGACAGACTGGACCCGCATCTGGCCAGGACTCTGCTGGAGCGTTCCAGACAGAACCAGCTGGACCAGCGAGACCCCAGACCCAGACCCTCATCTCCCAGGGGAAGCGACCCGGACCTGCTGAGGTGGGTCAGCCTAGCGGTACCTTTGTTTAGGGCGCGACCTCCTGAGGTCAGCCTAACGGTACCTTTATTTAGGGCGCGACCTCCTGAGGTCAGCCTAACGGTACCTTTATTTAGGGCGCGACCTCCTGAGGTCACTAGCGGTACCTTTATGTAGGGCGCGACCTCCTGAGGTCACTAGCGGTACCTTTATTTAGGGCGCGACCCCCTGAGGTCACTAACGGTACCTTTATTTAGGGCGCGACCTCCTGAGGTCACTAGCGGTACCTTTATTTAGGGCGCGACCTCCTGAGGTCAGCCTAACGGTACCTTTATTTAGGGCGCGACCTCCTGAGGTCACTAG
>JACYXH010000361.1:685000-695000 GCA_026745465.1 Lota lota | reverse complement strand
AAGGAGGAGATAGAGAGAGAGAGAGATAGAGAGGGGGAGTCTGTCTTTCTTCTTGATTTCGGCGGTGAAGGAGGAGGCAGGATCTTGTACCGATGGCGTCAGAATCCGGTGGAATGCTGGGTCTCTCGTGCCGTCGGTAAATGATGGGCCGCTGTCTACGAAGCGCGAGCCCGATGACATCAGCAGAGCCTGCACTGCCACCGCGTGGTTAGACAATAGAACCGCAGGTCGAGAGAAGGAGCGAATAAGACGCAGCAGTTACGGGGTGACGGTGCGTTTCTCCTAGTTTCAAACGGGTCCCTTCTAGCGCAACTGGTACTGCATGCCGTCAACACTGGCCCCTCCGTCCTTAGCACACTAAAAACGCAACTACCAACGGTGTAGGTTTGAAACCGAACACTCGTACAAATGTTTCTACCTTTGCAAGGTACAGATGACTTTTTGGGATAATTTTTTTTCTTTGGTTAAACTAAAACACCCCGAGTCTGTGTGTGTTCCCTCTTCTGCTGAGCGGCGCTGTTCAGCACAGCTGGTAGGACATAGCATTGTGGACATAGCATGTAGCATGCTACATACTACATGCATGCTACATGCTACATGTGGGGAATGAAAGCAAGCAGGCAGAACTGTGCGAGTGTTTATTCTCCTCCAACATGGCGTCCAGACGGACAACAGAACGTAGGAGGTTTAACTTAAAGCACCAAGCTGACTTCTTCCAGGTTGTAGAGACAGTGAACTAAGAGGAGCAGTTTGCGTGGACATGCAGCAGACTCATTCAACTAAGAAAGTTCTCCACAGCACAGCAAGTCATTCTGGATTCAAGGCACCAGAAGGTTTCCATGATCAAAATAATGTCAACAATATCCTGCTTGAATAATAATTTATACAGTCTAAAATATCAGCGTAGAAAATAAGAATAAAGGGGATCATTAAGCGTAGTAAATCAATTACGTGTCCCAAAGGAATTGTGGGTAAAAACAGATATTTGAACAAGATAAATGCAAGGATAGTAAATATAAACAATATAAAAGTTATGATCTCTTCTTCCTCCTTGTCGCCTCTCCTCTCACTGTCACCTCCTCCCCTTGTCTCCTCTCCTCTCAGCTCCATGGGAGGATTTCCTCTCCAAACTTGCAGTAGTGAGCTGAGTTTTTAGCCTCAAACAGAACCTGCAGAGAGGACAAGAATCACTCACTATCTAACTAGAATAATGACTCACTATCCCTAACATGATGAATGACTAACTATCTAACTAGATGAATGACTAACTATCCCTAACCAGATGAATGACTAACTATCTAACTAGATGAATGACTAACTATGTAACCAGATGAATGACTAACTATCCCTAACCAGATGAATGACTAACTATGTAACCAGATGAATGACTAACTATCCCTAACCAGATGATCACTGGTGGGGATAGACAGTCCAGGTGAGGTACCTTGTTGTGCAGGTAGGCCTCACAGCGGTAGCACCACACCGACAGGTCTGAGAAGCTGAGTACTATGGGATGTTCAGCCACCGCGCCGTGGACCACCATGTGCTCGTTGACATAGCGACCGCAGAACACCTGCAAACACACAGCTTCCTGTTTACCATGGTTACCAGGTGAGACAGGGAGTAACCAGGTGAGAGTAACCAGGTGAGACAGGCAGTAACCAGGTGAGAGTAACCAGGTGAGACAGGGAGTAACCAGGTGAGACAGGGAGTAACCAGGTGAGACAGGCAGTAACCAGGTGAGAGTAACCAGGTGAGACAGGGAGTAACCAGGGGACAGGGAGTAACCAGGTGAGACAGGCAGTAACCAGGTGAGACAGGGAGTAACCAGGTGAGACAGGTAGTAACCAGGTGAGACAGGCAGTAACCAGGTGAGAGTAACCAGGTGAGACAGGCAGTAACCAGGTGAGAGTAACCAGGTGAGACAGGCAGTAACCAGGTGAGAGTAACCAGGTGAGACAGGGAGTAACCAGGTGAGACAGGGAGTAACCAGGGGACAGGGAGTAACCAGGTGAGACAGGCAGTAACCAGGTGAGACAGGGAGTAACCAGGTGAGACAGGCAGTAACCAGGTGAGAGTAACCAGGTGAGACAGGGAGTAACCAGGGGACAGGGAGTAACCAGGTGAGAGTAACCAGGTGAGACAGGGAGTAACCAGGTGAGAGTAACCAGGTGAGACAGGCAGTAACCAGGTGAGACAGGGAGTAACCAGGTGAGACAGGCAGTAACCAGGTGAGAGTAACCAGGTGAGACAGGCAGTAACCAGGTGAGAGTAACCAGGTGAGACAGGCAGTAACCAGGTGAGAGTAACCAGGTGAGACAGGCAGTAACCAGGTGAGAGTAACCAGGTGAGACAGGGAGTAACCAGGTGAGACAGGGAGTAACCAGGTGAGAGTAACCAGGTGAGACAGGTAGTAAGCAGGTGAGACAGGGAGTAACCAGGTGAGACAGGGAGTAACCAGGTGAGACAGGGAGTAACCAGGTGAGAGTAACCAGGTGAGACAGGCAGTAACCAGGTGAGAGTAACCAGGTGAGACAGGGAGTAACCAGGTGAGACAGGGAGTAACCAGGTGAGAGTAACCAGGTGAGAAAGGCAGTAACCAGGGGAGACAGGCAGTAACCAGGTGAGACAGGTAGTAAGCAGAGGAGACAGGCAGTAACCAGGGGAGACAGGCAGTAACCAGGTGAGACAGGCAGTAACCAGGTGAGACAGGTAGTAACCAGGTGAGACAGGCAGTAACCAGGTGAGACAGGTAGTAACCAGGGGAGACAGGCAGTAACCAGGTGAGACAGGCAGTAACCAGGTGAGACAGGTATTTACCTGGTAGCAGGTGAGGCAGGTCCAGTTCTCCACCTCAGAGCCACAGTCCTGACACGGCAGCCCAACATTGACCCCTGAAGGAGGGAGGGGCTTAACAGAGTCCAGGTGAGGACACCAGGAGAGGGGGTCCACCACATACAGAGAGCTCTAGACAGGCAGGCAGTCAGACAGACAGGCAGTCAGACAGACAGTCTAATCTAGTCTAGTATAGTTTGGTACGGTCTGGTCTGGTATAGTTTGGTACGGTCTGGTCTGGTCTGGTATAGTTTGGTACGGTCTGGTTTGGTCTGGTTTGGTCTGGTATAGTTTGGTATGGTCTGGTATAGTTTGGTATGGTCTGGTTTGGTCTGATATAGTTTGGTACGGTCTGGTTTGGTCTGGTATAGTTTGGTACGGTCTGGTATAGTTTGGTACGGTCTGGTTTGGTCTGGTATAGTTTGGTACGGTCTGGTTTGGTCTGGTTTGGTCTGGTATAGTCTGGTATAGTTTGGTACGGTCTGGTTTGGTCTGGTATAGTTTGGTACGGTCTGGTTTGGTCTGGTTTGGTCTGGTATAGTCTGGTATAGTTTGGTACGGTCTGGTTTGGTCTGGTATAGTTTGGTACGGTCTGGTTTGGTCTGGTTTGGTCTGGTATAGTCTGGTATAGTTTGGTACGGTCTGGTTTGGTCTGGTTTGGTCTGGTATAGTCTGGTATAGTTTGGTACGGTCTGGTTTGGTCTGGTTTGGTCTGGTATAGTTTGGTACGGTCTGGTTTGGTCTGGTATAGTTTGGTACGGTCTGGTTTGGTCTGGTTTGGTCTGGTATAGTCTGGTATAGTTTGGTACGGTCTGGTTTGGTCTGGTATAGTTTGGTACGGTCTGGTTTGGTCTGGTTTGGTCTGGTATAGTCTGGTATAGTTTGGTACGGTCTGGTAAAGTCTGGTATAGTGTTCTCACCCCTCCCTCGTCTCCACAGCAGAGCTCCAGGTTGACGGGAGGTTTGGACCAACCACAGGCCCCCTCCTCCTCAGGCTCCGCCCCAGCCATGCCAACTGCGGCTTCTGATTGGATGTCCTCCACCCTGCTGGCAGCTGATTGGCTGTCCTCAGCTGTCACCCGCTGAGGCAAGGGCTTCACTTCCTCCTCACTCAGACTCTTCTGAGGGACAACCTTCCGTCTCGCCCCGCCCACCTCTGGGGATACAGGCATCTGATTGGCTGAGGTAGCTTGGTGGATATCAAGAGTGGCCAATCCCTGAGTTAGCTGGTCTAAGCCTGAGTCCTCCTGAGGAGAAATATCAGAGTTAGGAAACAAGGAGAGGAAACAAGGTGAGGACATCACAACAAGGAGGACAAAAGCACATAACATGACATGTACTTAATAACTTGTCATGCACCTTGTAGTTCCGCTCCAGGCCTGCAGGGGGTGGTGCTGGTGTGTTCGGTGCATCAGACTTCCTGCCTTTCCCTTTAGAACTACGTCTCCCACGATGCTTTGGGGAGGGCAAAGCCTCACGGAGAGACTCTGGAACTGAAGGGAAAGACCAACGTATTAAAGGTGACCTATGGTTACCATAGCACCGGCGTTAAAGGGACGGTTCCCGATTAGTAGGGACAACTTCCGGGTACACACACACACACACACACACACACACACACACACACACACACACACACACACACACACACACACACACACACACACACACACACACACACACACACACACACACACACACACACACACACACACTACCTACTGGTTATTCTGAGAGCCGCCCAGTAAGGGGCGTGGCATCGCAGCACCTTGTTGATGGTTGCCATGGCGGTGTGGTGGGGCAGGGGGAGGGGTGTGACTAGTGGGGGAGGAGGGTCGCCTAGCAACACACTGGTACACATCGCCATGGAGTCTGAGATAGAGGTCAAATTATAACCCCCCTAGAGAGAGAGAGAGAGAGAGAGAGAGAGAGAGAGAGAGAGAGAGAGAGAGAGACAGAGAGAGAGAGAGAGAGAGAGAGAGACAGAGAGAGAGAGAGAGACAGAGAGAGAGAGAGAGAGAGAGAGAGAGAGAGAGAGAGAGAGATTAGGGATGTGCATGTCCTTTCAAGCATGATTTGGTTTGACTGGTGGAAGGATTTATGAGATTTCATTCGATGTCCTTCGATACTCTGCTACTCGTTGAATGCGTCCAGTTTTGTAGCATATTCTAGAAACCTCAACTTGCTCCAAATGCAATACCTAGAGGTGGGTGCCTTCAGTCACATGACCTTACTGGAGTTGTATTTCAGTTGGTCTGCCATGCTCCGTCAGCTTTGGTGTTTAACGCTCGATGGGCTTGAGTGTGAACCGATCAGAATCAGCATCTTAGCACGAATGGCACGGCGTCCAGTGGGACCCATTCAGCCAAACACACAACGAAACCTCGAACCCCATCTCCCGACGGGTCGTCCATCTGCTGTGGGACGCTGCCCGGCGCTCCAGGGCTGGTCTGGGGCGCGACCTGCTTCGTACTCACTTTTCACTTCCAGCGCCGCGGACTCTGATCCACATCCAGACGTGGAGGACTAGGCTACAAAACCCCAGGGTAGTGATGTGTACCTCTAGGATGAGTACTTTGTCCTAGTGTCAGGGTAGTGATGTGTACCTCTAGGATGAGTACTTTGTCCTAGTGTCAGGGTAGTGATGTGTACCTCTAGGATGAGTACTTTGTCCTAGTGTCAGGGTAGTGATGTGTACCTCTAGGATGAGTACTTTGTCCTAGTGTCAGGGTAGTGATGTGTACCTCTAGGATGAGTACTTTGTCCTAGTGTCAGGGTAGTGATGTGTCTCTCTATGATGAGTACTTTGTCCTAGTGTCAGGGTAGTGATGTGTACCTCTAGGATGAGTACTTTGTCCTAGTGTCAGGGTAGTGATGTGTACCTCTAGGATGAGTACTTTGTCCTAGTGTCAGGGTACTGATGTGTACCTCTAGGATGATGAGTACTTTGTCCTAGTGTCAGGGTACTGATGTGTACCTCTAGGATGATGAGTACTTTGTCCTAGTGTCAGGGTAGTGATGTGTACCTCTAGGATGAGTACTTTGTCCTAGTGTCAGGGTAGTGATGTGTACCTCTAGGATGATGAGTACTTTGTCCTAGTGTCAGGGTAGTGATGTGTACCTCTAGGATGAGTACTTTGTCCTAGTGTCAGGGTAGTGATGTGTACCTCTAGGATGATGAGCACTTTGTCCTAGTGTCAGGGTACTGATGTGTACCTCTAGGATGAGTACTTTGTCCTAGTGTCAGGGTAGTGATGTGTCTCTCTATGATGAGCACTTTGTCCTAGTGTCAGGGTAGTGATGTGTACCTCTAGGATGATGAGCACTTTGTCCTAGTGTCAGGGTAGTGATGTGTACCTCTAGGATGAGTACTTTGTCCTAGTGTCAGGGTACTGATGTGTACCTCTAGGATGATGAGTACTTTGTCCTAGTGTCAGGGTAGTGATGTGTACCTCTAGGATGAGTACTTTGTCCTAGTGTCAGGGTAGTGATGTGTACCTCTAGGATGATGAGCACTTTTCCTCCAGCCAATGGGGAGAGCAGGTGGGTGAGGTGGGCGTATCCCTCAGGGGTCACATGGTACCCTCCTAGAGGGTCTCCCCGAGCCGCGTCAAAACCAGCCGAGACCAGGATCAGACCTGGGTTGAACTAGACCAGAGACCTGGGTTAAACTAGACAGATAGAGACCTGGGTTGAACTAGACCAGAGACCTGGGTTAAACTAGACCAGAGACCTGGGTTGAACTAGACCAGAGACCTGGGTTAAACTAGACCAGAGACCTGGGTTAAACTAGACCAGAGACCTGGGTTAAACTAGACAGATAGAGACCTGGGTTAAACTAGACAGATAGAGACCTGGGTTAAACTAGACCAGAGACCTGGGTTAAAGTAGACCAGAGACCTGGGTTAAACTAGACCAGAGACCTGGGTTAAACTAGACCAGAGACCTGGGTTAAACTAGACAGATAGAGACCTGGGTTAAACTAGACAGATAGAGACCTGGGTTGAACTAGACCAGAGACCTGGGTTAAACTAGACCAGAGACCTGGGTTAAACTAGACAGATAGAGACCTGGGTTGAACTAGACCATCTGTCTGTCTGTCTGTCTGTCTTTCTATCTGTATCTACCTGTCTGTCAGTCTGTCTTTCTACCTGTCTGTCAGTCTGCCTGTGTGTATGTCTGTCTTTCTATCTGTATCTACCTGTCTGTCAGTCTGTCTTTCTACCTGTCTGTCTGTCTGTACCTCAGTAGCGATGGGCAGGACTATATGATGGAAGGCCGCCAGGTAGTCCGAGTCTCCCATTGGTCTGCCGTTCCACGGAATGTTGACGTTGAAGCCCGCCCCCCGGCCGACGCCCACCCTATCACAGTCAGCGTCCTCGGAGGAGGGGAAGAAGGTTCCGTTGTCATAGCGATGGAGGGAGATGTAGAGGACGCTGGTAGGAGGGAGAGCCGTATAGCATAGCTGTTAGCGTAGCTGCCAGCTCCAGTCAACACATAATTTATATCTGTTAGCATAGCTGTTAGCTTAGGCTTATGAGGCTAGTGATTCATCTGGTCTATTTTCATAGCCGTTAGCTGAAGCTAATGTTGCTAGTCATGTGTCTGGTCCTTCTTCATAGCTGTGAGCTGAAGCTAATGTTGCTAGTCATGTGTCTGGTCCTTCTTCATAGCCGTTAGCTGAAGCTAATGTTGCTAGTCATGTGTCTGGTCCTTCTTCATAGCCGTTAGCTGAAGCTAATGTTGCTAGTCATGTGTCTGCTCCTTCTTCATAGCCGTTAGCTGAAGCTAATGTTGCTAGTCATGTGTCTGGTCCTTCTTCATAGCCGTTAGCTGAAGCTAATGTTGCTAGTCATGTGTCTGGTCCTTCTTCATAGCCGTTAGCTGAAGCTAATGTTGCTAGTCATGTGTCTGGTCCTTCTTCATAGCCGTTAGCTGAAGCTAATGTTGCTAGTCATGTATCTGGTCCTTCTTCATAGCCGTTAGCTGAAGCTAATGTTGCTAGTCATGTGTCTGCTCCTTCTTCATAGCCGTTAGCTGAGGCTAGGGAGTGTTAGCATGCCGTCTGTCTCACCTGTCGTCCTCCTGGAACATGTGCTGAGTGCCGTTGCCATGGTGAACATCCCAGTCCAGAATGAGGACGCGCAGAGGGGCCTCGCTGGGGATGGACTGGGCGTAGCGGGCGGTCAGAGCAGCGGTGTTGAACAGACAGAAACCACACGCTGACTCTCGCTCCGCATGGTGCCCTGGGGGCCGGACGATCGCCACCGCGTTACACACCTGGAGAGAGAGTAGAGAGACTACGGGTTACATAGAGAGAGACAGTAGAGAGACTATGGGTTACATAGAGAGAGAGAGTAGAGAGACTATGGGTTACATAGAGAGAGAGTAGAGAGACTATGGGTTACATAGAGAGAGAGAGAGTAGAGAGACTATGGGTTACATAGAGAGAGAGAGTAGAGAGACTATGGGTTACATAGAGAGAGAGAGTAGAGAGACTATGGGTTACATAGAGAGAGAGAGTAGAGAGACTATGGGTTACATAGAGAGAGAGAGAGTAGAGAGACTATGGGTTACATAGAGAGAGAGAGATTAGAGAGACTACAGGTTACATAGAGAGAGAGTAGAGAGACTATGGGTTACATAGAGAGAGAGTAGAGAGACTACGGGTTACATAGAGAGAGAGAGAGTAGAGAGACTACAGGTTACATAGAGAGAGAGAGAGTAGAGAGACTATGGGTTACATAGAGAGAGAGAGAGTAGAGAGACTACGGGTTACATAGAGAGAGAGTAGAGAGACTATGGGTTACATAGAGAGAGAGAGTAGAGAGACTACGGGTTACATAGAGAGAGAGTAGAGAGACTATGGGTTACATAGAGAGAGAGTAGAGAGACTACGGGTTACATAGAGAGAGAGAGAGTAGAGAGACTATGGGTTACATAGAGAGAGAGAGAGTAGAGAGACTACGGGTTACATAGAGAGAGAGTAGAGAGACTATGGGTTACATAGAGAGAGAGAGATTAGAGAGACTATAGGTTACATAGAAAGAGGGAGATTAGAGAGACTATGGGTTACATAGAGAGAGAGATTAGAGAGACTACAGGTTACATAGAGAGAGAGAGAGAGAGAGAGTAGAGAGACTATAGGTTACATAGAGAGAGAGAGATTAGAGAGACTATAGGTTACATAGAGAGAGAGGGATTAGAGAGACTACAGGTTACATAGAGAGAGAGTAGAGAGACTATGGGTTACATAGAGAGAGAGAGAGTAGAGAGACTATGGGTTACATAGAGAGAGAGACAGTAGAGAGACTATGGGTTACATAGAGAGAGAGAGTAGAGAGACTATAGGTTACATAGAGAGAGATTAGAGAGACTATAGCTTACATAGAGAGAGAGAGATTAGAGAGACTACAGGTTACATAGAGAGAGAGAGTAGAGAGACTATGGGTTACATAGAGAGAGAGAGTAGAGAGACTATGGGTTACATAGAGAGAGAGAGAGAGAGTAGAGAGACTATGGGTTACATAGAGAGAGAGACAGTAGAGAGACTATAGGTTACATAGAGAGAGAGATTAGAGAGACTATGGGTTACATAGAGAGAGAGTAGAGAGACTATGGGTTACATAGAGAGAGAGATCAGAGAGACTATAGAGATTATATACATATAGATAGAGAGAGAAAGAGAGAGCGAGAGAGACTATAGAGAGAGACTACAGAGAGAGACTATAGAGAGAGACTACAGAGAGAGACTATAGAGATGATATAGCGAGAGAGACTACAGAGAGAGACTATAGAGATGATACAGCGAGAGAGACTACAGAGAGAGACTATAGAGATGATACAGCGAGAGAGACTACAGAGAGAGACTATAGAGAGAGACTACAGAGAGAGACTATAGAGATGATATAGCAAGAGAGACTACAGAGAGAGACTATAGAGATGATATAGCGAGAGAGACTACAGAGAGAGACTATAGAGATGATATAGCGAGAGAGACTACAGAGAGAGACTACAGAGAGAGACTATAGAGATGATACAGCGAGAGAGACTACAGAGAGAGACTATAGAGAGAGACTACAGAGAGAGACTATAGAGATGATATAGCGAGAGAGACTACAGAGAGAGACTATAGAGATGATATAGCGAGAGAGACTACAGAGAG
>JACYXH010000361.1:647500-670000 GCA_026745465.1 Lota lota | reverse complement strand
CTAATTCAAACCCTAAAGCTAGCATGATGTGTAGCACCCTAGTATGATGTGTAAGAGCCCCTACGGCGTCAACTGAACACACACACAATCCTTTCAGTACTTTGATTTTATTAAACCAGTCACACGCACGTTTGAATTAATAAATTATTCATTTATTTATCTCACGCTGTAATTCCTTTATTTAATATTGTCACATTTGGCGTTCCATAACTTTCTGCTTTAAATACTGAAATAGTGTCATAGATGTGGTGGCGTTCTGTCAAACAGCCACTAGTTGGCGACAAAACACGCCACCTTTCAACAGCCATAAAACTGACGGCTGAAGTTATACAGAAAACGTATATTTATATAAAAATGGGTTACGCTATAATCCACTTTAAAAAGCAGATAGCAGTTAAGCGTAAGAAATATGCAATTAGAAGATGAAGCTGAATATCTTTGTAAACATATCAAACCTTTTCCAACAAAACAAATTGAGCAGTATTTAACATTCCTTTCTAGGCAATATACTGTAAGGACCTCATGGCTGCAACGAGACCATTGGAAGCTCAATATTGAAATGTTATTCAGGAACATATTCTATAAACTCACTAAGGAGTGATAAGGCCAGTTTGCGCCACAGTTGAAGTCATCCGTCAATCTGTCCGTCTGGCCTGTCTTCTGTCCTGAAGACTTCCTGCAGACGATCAATTTCTCTTAAGAACCTTTCTCCTTATCCAAGCCCCTAGAGAGAGAGAGAGAGCCACAGAGAGATCTTTAATGGTAATTTAACCAGAATATATAGAACTAGAACTACGGAACAAGTTTACCTTACAACACATCATTTTATATTATATTTTATATATATATACTGTATATATATATATATATATTTCTTTTTTCACTATGTATTATATAGATGTTTCACTGGGTGCGCTATGATGTGATGGTGTTTCACTGGACACGCCATCATGTCCTACTGGGTTGTTTTTACTGGGTGCTCTATGACCATATAAACCCTTATCTTACCACATCAACCCTTATCTTAACACATAAACCCTCACCTTACCACATCAACCCTCACCTTACTACATAAACCCTCACCTTACTACATAAACCTTATCTTACCATCAACCCTCATCTTAACATTTAAACCCTCATCTTAACATATAAACCCTCATCTTAACACATAAACCCTCACCTTACCACAAACCCTCACCTTACCAGATAAACCCTCACCGTAAAAGATAAACCCTCATCTTACAACATCAACCCTCACCTTAACACATAAACCTTATCTTACCATCTACCCTCATCTTAACATATAAACCCTCATCTTAACACATAAACCCTCACCTTAACATTTAAACCTTATCTTAACATATAAACCTCATCTTAACATATAAACCTCATCTTAACATATAAACCCTCACCTTAACATATAAACCCTCACCTTAACATATAAACTCTCCTATTATTGTATGGTTCTACAAACGGACAGAGTCAGTGGATAGTTGAATCTAATTCCCGTTTATAAAAATCTTTACTCAAAGTATGTACAGATTCAAAAGGCATTTGTATGAATCAGATACAAAATCAACATGTCCTTCAAATTAATTCACCTTTTACATTCCACCCCAAAGGAGGAGAGAGGAAGACTTTATAGAAATATCCCAGAAAGAATCCTATTGACAGCTTAGCTAAGCGATCCCCTTGGATACGAGACGCCGAGGTCCCGCCTGCCCAGCTTAGCTAAGTGATCCCCTTGGATACGAGACGCCGAGGTCCCGCCTGCCCAGCTTAGCTAAGTGATCCCATTGGATACGAGATGCCGAGGTCCCGCCTGCCCAGCTTAGCTAAGTGATCCCATTGGATACGAGACCCTGCCTGCCCAGCTTAGCTAAGCGATCCCATTGGATACGAGACGCCAAGATCCCACCGGCTCGTGTCCCTGGATCCACAACCGCTGCTACCACCCAACTAACTAGGTTAGATAGGGGACCTTAGCGGATAACTCGTGGCAGAAGAGGCTAACCGGGGGTTGTTAGCTGCTAACCAGTGGCAGAAGAGGTTAGCTGGGGGTTGTTAGCTGCTAACTAGCGGCAGAAGAGAGGTTAGCTAGGGGGTTGTTAGCTGCTAACTAGCGGCAGAAGAGAGGTTAGCTAGTGGGTTGTTAGATGCTAACTAGTGCCACAAGAGAGGTTAGCTAGTGGGTTGTTAGCTGCTAACTAGCGCCACAAGAGAGGTTAGCTAGTGGGTTGTTAGCTGCTAACTAGTGCCACAAGAGAGGTTAGCTAGGGGTTGTTAGCTGCTAACTAGCGGCAGAAGAGAGGTTAGCTAGTGGGTTGTTAGCTGCTAACTAGTGCCACAAGAGAGGTTAGCTAGTGGGTTGTTAGCTGCTAACTAGTGCCACAAGAGAGGTTAGCTAGTGGGTTGTTAGCTGCTAACTAGCGCCACAAGAGAGGTTAGCTAGTGGGTTGTTAGCTGCTAACTAGTGCCACAAGAGAGGTTAGCTAGGGGTTGTTAGCTGCTAACTAGCGGCAGAAGAGAGGTTAGCTAGGGGGTTGTTAGCTGCTAACTAGCGGCAGAAGAGAGGTTAGCTAGGGGGTTGTTAGCTGTTAGCTGTCAGATAATTGTTAGTGGGATATTTTCACACCTTAATTCAAAAACACACTTCCCAAAAGATGACCAAATTATACTGTCTCTTACCCACCACCACCAAACCATCCATCTACCACATCTGAGGCTAGCCTTGCTCTAGCATCCAGACAACATAAACTGTTGAAAACCGAGGTCCTCTTAGTCAATGGTGATTGATAGTTATTATATAAAACGCGTCTTCAACCCCCAGCACACCTGTGCTGCTCCACACTTCTGATTGGCTGGTTAAACCCCCCCACCCCCAAGCACACCTGTGCTGCTCCACACTTCTGATTGGCTGGGCTAACTAACCCAACCCGACCACATCCAAACCAGACCACATCCAAACCAGACCACATCCAAACCAGACCACATAAAAAACCAGACCACATCCAAACCAGACCATATCCAAACCAGTCCACATCCAAACCAGTCCACATCCAGACCACATAACCAGTGATTACCAGAGATGAGGCGTTAGTCATGTTAGGGCTAAGGTCAAATGGTCCAGCGCGTCACGGTGGGGGGGGGGGGGGAGTCATGGAAACAGCTCAGAGACAGGAGAGCTCTTAGCGAGTAACGAGCTGAACTCAGTTCATCAGGACTGACTTGGGCAGCAAGTCCTCTTTGCTGGGCAGGGCGGGCGAGGCGGAAGAAAGGGAGCCAGCCTTGGGGAGGCTGTACATGTAGACCGCTCCCATGACCAGCGCTGCGCCCACGCTGAACACCAGGTCCACGTGGAAGCCGAACAGGTAGACGGAGGTAACCGTGGAGACGATGATGGAGAAGGAGGTGGCGAAGCCCTTCAGGATGTTGTCGGCGTACTTCACCACCACGGCCACTAGGAGGCCCCCGAAGGCCTGGTTGAAGATCACGCCGTAGACCGTGGCGGTGTAGCCGAACAGGAAGCCCTTCTCCGCCACCGCCTCGCCGTCCTTCCACCACATTCCCAGCATGCCCAGCGCCGTGCCGAAGACCCCCAGCTGGACGTTGCGGACCCAGACGGAAGCCGAGCTGCCCTTCAGGATCTTCTCAAAGTAGACGCCGGCGAAGCCCGACGACAGGCAGCTGATCACCACGGCGACCAGACCCACCCAGTAGTTCTGGTTGGAGGAGTCCGAGACAGACTCCTTCTTCCCCTCCTGCTGCACCTGGGGAACGTCCACCTCCGTCAGGTCAATAGATCAATGCGTCCGATCAGCAGAGAGGGATCATGGCGATTGTTTGTGGACAGCCTACCTGGACGATGGCCACACCTGTGAAGAGAAGCAGCAGGGAGAGCCACTGGAGTTTGGACAAGGTCCTCCTCAGCATGAGACGCTGAAGAGAGCTGTGGTCAGGATCTTCAGCTGGTAGGTGACCTGGAGAGACCAGAGACACATGTCAGAGAGACCACCACCAGGAGAGACCAGAGACACAACATGTCAGAGAGACCACCACCAGGAGAGACCAGAGACACAACATGTCAGAGAGACCACCACCAGGAGAGACCAGAGACACAACATGTCAGAGAGACCACCACCAGGAGAGACCAGAGACACAACATGTCAGAGAGACCACCACCAGGAGAGACCAGAGACACAACATGTCAGAGACCACAACCAGGAGACCAGAGAGACCACCACCAGGAGAGACCAGAGACACAACATGTCAGAGACCACCACCAGGAGAGACCAGAGAGACCACCACCAGGAGAGACCAGAGACACAACATGTCAGAGAGACCACCACCAGGAGAGACCAGAGACACAACATCTCAGAGACCACCACCAGGAGAGACCAGAGACACAACATCTCAGAGACCACCACCAGGAGAGACCAGAGACACAACATGTCAGAGAGACCACCACCAGGAGAGACCAGAGAGACAACATGTCAGAGAGACCAGAGAGACAACATGTCAGAGAGACAACATGTCAGAGAGACCACCACCAGGAGAGACCAGAGACACAACATGTCAGAGAGACCACCACCAGGAGAGACCAGAGACACAACATGTCAGAGAGACCACCACCAGGAGAGACCAGAGACACAACATGTCAGAGAGACCACCAGGAGAGACCAGAGAGACAACATGTCAGAGAGACCACCAGGAGAGACCAGAGAGACAACATGTCAGAGAGACCACCACCAGGAGAGACCAGAGACACAACATGTCAGAGAGACCACCAGGAGAGACAACATGTCAGAGAGACCACCACCAGGAGAGACCAGAGAGACAACATGTCACCTCACCTGGAAGGTGGCCGCTGGCAGGTTGGAGATGGCCACGTACTGCAGGTTGTTCTGCAGCGTGTAGATGAGAGAGGGAACGGCCAGCTTCAGGGTGTCTGGATACTGGACCACGATGCTGTCATAGAGGAACACCGCCATCTCCTTCACGTTGCCTGGACACAGAGAGAGCTCCTTCAAGTCCCATTCAACCTGAACCCACGGTCACTCCAAGGGCTGTTAGACCTCTGCAGGGCTCAAGACTACCTTTTTCTACTGGTGGCACACACTTTTTCTACTGGTGGCACCCCAATAAATGTGGTCCCATCCCTTTTTTCGCTGCTTCGTCGCAGTATTTACATCCATCTGTGTACATTCACTCTAAAAGATTCCCTTACTTTAAATAAATTGTAAAAGGTTTTTATTGCATTGGGGGTCTTTTTCTTTTTTTTACCGCCAGCGCCTCGGCATCTCTTTCCTCGCACTCCTCCTCCTCCTCCTCCTCCTCCTATATCAAAAAGCTCTCCCTATTATTAATAACAGGCTGTTCATTAGGTCATATACTCCAGTTACCTTTTTCCCTGGCGATCCCTCACCCAGAATCGTGCACTTCGTTGCATGCTCGTGAACAGCCCTAATGCCACGGTGTAATCTCACTGAAACTTTGCACGACGTACAAACACCCCCCACGCCCCCGGACATTCAACGCAGTGCGTCTTCAATCGGGTCGGGTATCCGATGAGAACGCCCACACCGCCATACAGAGCCAGAACTACAGAACTAGCTAGAACTTCAAGTTACAGCTCGATATTTATACCGCTCTGCACTGCTCACAAGCTTGGCGCACATGGCAGCGCCATCCGTCACCCCTCACCGTATATTATCAAACACAGAAGCCGACCTAAAATCTAACCTTCGGACCGCAACCGAGTCGGACCAAGAGTGGCCCGGAAAGACACCGACTTCCTCCTCCACACACACACACACACACACACACACACACACACACACACACACACACACACACACACACACACACACACACACACACACACACACACACACACACACACACACACACACACACACACACACACACACACACACGTTTTGCTTTTTGAAGCGTCGTTGTTTGAACTAATTAACAATAAAAACATGCGTTTGAACTAATTACATACGTTACATCATCAGGGCAAGACGGACAGAATGCAGTACACTGCAGTTTATACAGTGACAGCACTGTTAAGTCAGTTTAACCTGTGTGATATACAGTCTATGTTAAGTCAGTTTAACCTGTGTGATATACAGCCTATGTTAAGTCAGTTTAACCTGTGTTATATACAGCCTATGTTAAGTCAGTTTAACCTGTGTGATATACAGTCTATGTTAAGTCAGTTTAACCTGTGTGATATACAGTCTATGTTAAGTCAGTTTAACCTGTGTTATATACAGTCTATGTTAGGTCAGTTTAACATGTGTTATATACAGTCTATGTTAAGCCAGTTTAACCTGTGTGATATACAGCCTATGTTAAGTCAGTTTAACCTGTGTTATATACAGCCTATGTTAAGTCAGTTTAACCTGTGTGATATACAGTCTATGTTAAGTCAGTTTAACCTGTGTGATATACAGTCTATGTTAAGTCAGTTTAACCTGTGTTATATACAGTCTATGTTAAGTCAGTTTAACCTGTGTTATATACAGTCTATGTTAAGCCAGTTTAACCTGTATCATATTCAGTCTATGTTAAGTCAGTTTAACCTGTATTCTATACAGTATATGTGCGTTTCATCCACACCGAAGCTTATTACTGTTGAAGAGCTCGTGGGATACACTTCAAATACACACTTTAATGTCATTTCCATTGGGAACATTTAGAAAAGCGAGACGTATCTGGGTTAATGTAATCTGAGCTAGGCAGGCTACTTTGTAATTGGCCTATTGTGTAGCAGCAGTGTTTCCCCTATAATTGTACAGGCCAAAAAAAAGCAATAAATAAATAAATGCAATAAATAAAATAAGTCCGTTTACGTTTTTGGGGGTTTTAAGATCGAGCAACAGAATTATAATTTCAAGCCTGCTCAAATTTGTAAGTCCCCTTATCTTATGTTCCCAGTGAGAGCACACGACTTAACCTGACCAACCCACTAGTGAGTTGACTAAGGGCGTTCCCCACGGACCTCTCTTCTGCACCAGGATGATGAACAGGCAGGTGGTGAGCTTGAGGACCTCCGCCATGACGACCGCTGAGGTGGCGAAGAAACGGTCGCCGGGCAACGTGCGGACGTATCGGATGCTGAGGATGAGAGACGCGTTCTGGACCACAAGCACCGCCAGACTGATGTACTTCAACTTCCTGTTGGCTGGAGAGAGCAGACACAAGGGAACTGGGTTAAGGAAAATAAATATATGACATATGTTTAACTAACATTATATAGTAATATGATAACTATGCATCCATGATGACTATTAATATTGTGTGTTACACTTACATATGATGTATTAATATCACAACGTGACATCCGTGATGTCTAGCGATACGTGGTGTTTCTTAATTCATTATTTATTCATACCAACGCTAGACATTGTGTGTTTAACTCAATAGATCGAATATTAATGTCAACACTACACCGTGATGTTGCACACCCGGGTAATCTCAAAGTCAAGCAGGAGTGTGTGTGTGTGTGTGTGTGTGTGTGTGTGTGTGTGTGTGTGTGTGTGTGTGTGTGTGTGTGTGTGTGTGTGTGTGTGTGTGTGTGTGTGTGTGTGTGTGTGTGTGTGTGTGTGTGTGTGTGCAGAGCAGGTGGAGTTTTGCAGCCAGGTGAGTAACAGCCATAAGGCAGCGACGGCGTCCACGTCACCAGGTGAGCAGGGTGAGGGGGGGGTGAGGAACCCGTTTGACTTCACCCACAGAATGTCCACGTCTGCTCCCGTTTAACCAGCTCTGAGCGACACATTAGCCTAGTTGTGTATCCGCCAACGACGGCGCGCCGACCCTGACCGCTGCTAGCCGACCCTGATGTGAACCATCACACGCACGCAGGACTCTTGATCTATTGGTCCTTAGCACCGGACAACAAGTTATTCCTGCTCGGGATGCGACGCGAGAACAAGCCACTGTCCGCAAGTCAACACAACACTAGTTAACACTAGTTATCTATCGGAACACAAGGTTCCATTAAACAAGTTAACACTAGTTATCTATCGGAACACAGGTTCCATTAAACAAGTTAACACTAGTTATCTATCGGAACACAGGTTCCATTAAACAAGTTAACACTAGTTATCTATCGGAACACAGGTTCCATTAAACAAGTTAACACTAGTTATCTATCGGAACACAGGTTCCATTAAACAAGTTAACACTAGTTATCTATCGGAACACAGGTTCCATTAAACAAGTTAACACTAGTTATCTATCGGAACACAGGTTCCATTAAACAAGTTAACACTAGTTATCTATCGGAACACAGGTTCCATTAAACAAGTTAACACTAGTTATCTATCGGAACACAGGTTCCATTAAACAAGTTAACACTAGTTATCTATCGGAACACAGGTTCCATTAAACAAGTTAACACTAGTTATCTATCGGAACACAGGTTCCATTAAACAAGTTAACACTAGTTATCTATCGGAACACAGGTTCCATTAAACAAGTTAACACTAGTTATCTATCGGAACACATGTTCCATTAAACAAGTTAACACTAGTTATCTATCGGAACACAGGTTCCATTAAACAAGTTAACACTAGTTATCTATCGGAACACAGGTTCCATTAAACAAGTTAACACTAGTTATCTATCGGAACACAGGTTCCATTAAACAAGTTAACACTAGTTATCTATCAGAACACAGGTTCCATTAAATAAGTTAGCCCTAGTTACCTTCAATACAACACAAGTTAACACTAGTTACCTTCAGTACAACACAAGTTAACACTAGTTACCTTCATTCGGTCTTCGACCAGCTCCGCCTGCGGGATCACTGCCTCCCGCCATGTTGCCAACGCGCTGCTAGCAAGCCAACGACGTACACTAATGAAGTGCTAGCAAGCTAATGACGGGCTAGCAGGCTACTACCGTGCTAGTAGGCTACCGACGGGCTAGCAGGCCAAAGAAGGGCTAGCAGGCTAACTCCTGTGCTAGCCTCCAACAGGTTTATAAATACATGTAATGACACAAAGTGGTCTCTGTCCTACTCCTCAGTCCCAGGACGACTGTGAGGTTTCCAGCCTGCCGGGTCATCCATTCCGGGGTTAAAGCAGTTTGAATGCGCAACACAACCGTTCCTTGTTCGCCTTCCAGGATGCAGGTAGGAATAATC
Source organism: Lota lota (assembly GCA_026745465.1). Classification (NCBI taxonomy): domain Eukaryota; kingdom Metazoa; phylum Chordata; class Actinopteri; order Gadiformes; family Lotidae; genus Lota; species Lota lota. The sequence goes on along the minus strand of JACYXH010000361.1, from coordinate 660,843 downwards.
TGATTGGTTGGCCGACACGGCTGGGATGAACCTGATTGGAGGCGGCCCAGTCCCGCCCACTGGCGCCATCTATCGGCCAACAGCGAACAAGGCGTTCCCTCTTCGGAACAGATTTGACGTGACTTCATTACCTCTGCTTTTCAATAATGTTACCAATTTATATGCCATGTTTTACACTCCTCTCGTGAAGCCCGCCACGGCCTCACACATCCAATCAAATCCCTGCACGCTCATCTAACCATGGAATTTATCATTTAGTCCCGAATAGTAATAGTAGAACTACTAATAGTGATAGTAGAACTACTAATAGTGACAGTATAACTACTAATAGTGACAGTAGAACTACTAATAGTGACAGTAGAACTACTAACAGTGACAATATAACTACTAACAGTGACAGTAGAACTACTAATAGTGACAGTAGAACTACTAATAGTGACAGTAGAACTACTAACAGTGACAGTAGAACTACTAATAGTGACAGTAGAACTACTAACAGTGACAGTAGAACTACTAATAGTGACAGTAGAACTACTAATAGTGATAGTAGAACTACTAACAGTGACAATATAACTACTAACAGTGACAGTAGAACTACTAATAGTGACAGTAGAACTACTAATAGTGACAGTAGAACTACTAATAGTGATAGCAGAACTACTAATAGTGACAGTAGAACTACTAACAGTGACAGTAGAACTACTAATAGTGACAGTAGAACTACTAATAGTGACAGTAGAACTACTAATAGTGACAGTATAACTACTAATAGTGACAGTAGAACTACTAATAGTGACAGTAGAACTACTAACAGTGACAATATAACTACTAACAGTGACAGTAGAACTACTAATAGTGACAGTAGAACTACTAATAGTGACAGTAGAACTACTAACAGTGACAGTAGAACTACTAATAGTGACAGTAGAACTACTAACAGTGACAGTAGAACTACTAATAGTGACAGTAGAACTACTAATAGTGATAGTAGAACTACTAACAGTGACAATATAACTACTAACAGTGACAGTAGAACTACTAATAGTGACAGTAGAACTACTAACAGTGACAGTAGAACTACTAACAGTGACAATATAACTACTAACAGTGACAGTAGAACTACTAATAGTGACAGTAGAACTACTAATAGTGACAGTAGAACTACTAATAGTGACAGTAGAACTACTAATAGTGATAGTAGAACTACTAACAGTGACAATATAACTACTAACAGTGATAGTAGAACTACTAATAGTGACAGTAGAACTACTAATAGTGACAGCAGAACTACTAACAGTGACAGTAGAACTACTAATAGTGACAGCAGAACTACTAATAGTGACAGTAGAACTACTAATAGTGACAGCAGAACTACTAATAGTGACAGTAGAACTACTAATAGTGACAGTAGAACTACTAATAGTGACAGTAGAACTACTAATAGTGATAGTAGAACTACTAACAGTGACAATATAACTACTAACAGTGATAGTAGAACTACTAATAGTGACAGTAGAACTACTAATAGTGACAGCAGAACTACTAACAGTGATAGTACTAGTTCACATCAGAACAAAACTAAAAGGCCCAACTGGTTTTCAAGAAACATCGTCCTCTTTTTATTCCAAGAAAAAAAAGTATTTTCATCCCAAACAGGAAAATAAAATAAAACAAACTTATATTATTATTAATAATAACAATGATCAATTATTAAGAGGATAAGTATGACAAATCATTCTATTGTCTTCTCTATGATGTGATTGGTCATGGTCAATAGACATGCAGCTAAATAAGACCCATGATGATGATGAGGATGAAGAAGATGAAGAGAAAATTGTGTTCCTGTATGTGTGATCGGAGGGTGGGGGGAGGGGTCTTGCCGTTGATAGGTAGTGGTAGACACACACCTGTCTTACCAGGTACAGGTAGACACACACCTGTTCAACCAGGTACAGGTAGACATACACCTGTCCAACCAGGTAAACACACCTGTTAGACACCAGGTAGACACAAACCTGTCTACCAGGTACAGGTAGACACACACCTGTCCAACCAGGTAAACACACCTGTTCAACCAGGTACACACACCTGCCTGACCAGGTAGACACACACCTGTCTAACCAGGTAGTCTGGCCCAACTTGCTGCAAAATGGTTCTCATTTAAAGGGTTTTCTCTACTAGCTATGGGTATACTACCTTAACAATAAGGGCCCACAAAAAATATGAAAAGCAATACTGTTGAAGTTTCAGACTCCATCACAACACATACAATTATATGGACCATTTCTGTAGTGTTTGTATTACTTTGGGATAGCAAATACCCGTAGTCTCGTGCCATATAGATGGTATACGCCAGTTGGCAATAAAACTAGCACATCCAAGACTATTTGCTTCAGCAAGCTCGGTTATGTAATACTTTAGTACTCAGACATCGATATTCTTCTAGCTTTGGCAACCCAGAAAACATGGTGATGGTGTTCATCATCTAGCTAGCCTAAATCAGCTAGCTAGTTACGTCAGTTAGTTAGCCTCGGCAGCTAGCTAGCCCACATCTTCTAGCCAGCCCGCAGCAGTTAGTTAGCCCCCATAATCTAGCTAGCTGACCTAGCTACCCTGAGACAGCCAGCTGTGTGTGCTAGTGTTAGCGTGGCCGGGCTGTCGCGTGCTTTACATCTAACCTGCCATCCAATCGGCGGTAAGACCCTCCCCCGTCCAAAAGGTTGAGCTGAACAGAAGGGGGCGGAGTCGTATCAGTCTGAGCCCCTATTGGCTCGGAGAAGTGTCAGTAATGAATGGATGAACCGTGATGGTGCGTTCCAAACAACATGTTTATTATTCACCATGTCCTGGCTGTGTGTGTGTGTGTGTGTGTGTGTGTGTGTGTGTGTGTGTGTGTGTGTGTGTGTGTGTGTGTGTGTGTGTGTGTGTGTGTGTGTGTGTGTGTGTGTGTGTGTGTGTGTGTGTGTGTGTGTGTGTGTGTGTGTGTGTGTGTGTATGTGGGGGGGGGGGGGGGGGTCGATGAGGTCAGAGGTCGAACGCTGCTCGTGTTGCCATGGGTGTGTAGTTGATGTGTACATTGTGTGAGTGTGAGTCTATCAGCTGCTGTCGGGGGAGGAGTCTCTGTCGCGGTGCAGCGCGGCCCCCTGGGGCATCATGGTGTCCATGTACTCCTGCTGGGACACGGCCAGTACCGACGCCAGTATCTCATCGTCCTCCCAGTCTGTCAGCCCTGCACCCAGTACATGTTCAAATACATGTTAATAGACAATATACACACAGTACACCTTCAAATACACAATATACACACAGTACACCTTCAAATACACATTGAAATACATATTAGAATACACACACACACACACATTATCATACACACACACAAACAATAAAACACACACATTAGAATACACACATTAAAATAAACACATTATAATACACAAACAGAAACAATAACACACACACACATTAAAATACACACATTATAATACACACACAAACAATAAAACACACACATTATAATACACACATACACAGAAACAATAACACACATCATAAGGGGATGAAGACCGTTGTGTGGAGGGGCCACAGCGAGGGCCCCCAGCAGAGCGTTGTGTGGAGGAGCCACAGCGAGGGCCCCCAGCAGAGCGTTGTGTGGAGGGGCCACAGTGAGGGCCCCCAGCAGAGCGTTGTGTGGAGGGGCCACAGCGAGGGCCCCCAGCAGAGCGTTGTGTGGAGGAGCCACAGCGAGGGCCCCCAGCAGAGCGTTGTGTGGAGGGGCCACAGTGAGGGCCCCCAGCAGAGCGTTGTGTGGAGGGGCCACAGCGAGGGCCCCCAGCAGAGCGTTGTGTGGAGGGGCCACAGTGAGGGCCCCCAGCAGAGCGTTGTGTGGAGGAGCCACAGCGAGGGCCCCCAGCAGAGCGTTGTGTGGAGGGGCCACAGTGAGGGCCCCCAGCAGAGCGTTGTGTGGAGGGGCCACAGTGAGGGCCCCCAGCAGAGCGTTGTGTGGAGGGGCCACAGCGAGGGCCCCCAGCAGAGCGTTGTGAAGGGGGTTCACTCCCCCTGCTCCTCCCTAGCTACGAGCAGCCAGGAGCATCTCTGAGCCTCAAACCTCAGACCATCTGGACAATCCACGGCAACGACTTGTTCAGAAATAAAAACGGCTAATTCGCCGGTGTGTGTGTGTGTGTGTGTGTGTGTGTGTGTGAGCGTGTGTGTATGAGCGTGTGTGTGTGTGTGTGTGTGTATGAGCGTGCGTGTGTGTGTGTATGAGCGTGTGTATGAGCATGTGTGTGTGTGTATGAGCGTGTGTGTGTGTGTATGAGCGTGCGTGTGTGTGTGTATGAGCGTGTGTGTGTGTGTGTGTGAGCGTGTGTATGAGCGTGTGTGTTTGTGTGTGTGAGCGTGTGTGTGTGTGCGTGTGTGTGTCTTACCAAACGCTGTGGGAGACATCTCCTGCATGATAGCTCTGTACTCCAGATGATGACGGCTGGGGTTACTAGGACCTGCAGACAGACAGACAGGTTGAGAGACAGGCAGGTATACGGACAGAGGGACAGGTAGACAGACAGGTGTGTGTGTACAGTGTGTGTGTGTGTGTGTGTGTGTGTGTGTGTGTGTGTGTGTCTCACCTGGTGCGCAGGGGGAGGGGGGCTTGTTGAGGCTGAGTCCCGCCCCCGTGGGGGAGGGTGGTTTGTTGTTGGTTGCCGGGGTGGTTGCTAGGTCAGAGTGGGAGGGGTCAGAGTCCCGTTGCCTAGGTGACCGGGCGCTCCAGTCGTCCAACCCGCTTGACGCCGCGGCCGTCGCTGAACTACAGGTGGCACTAGCCTTACGGGGCTGTAACACACACACACACACACACACACACACACACATAAACACACACACACACAGACACATATATAAATACATAAATGTACACATATATATATACATAAAGACATAATATATACACATATTTATAAATATATATGCACACATATATATTTATAAATATAAATAATAGGCTATAGGTAAACACCAGTAATGGGCTTTAGGTAGAGACCAGTGATGGGCTATAGCTAGAGACCAGTGACCAGTGATGGTCTCTAGGTAGAGACCAGTGGTGGGCTAGAGACCAGTGATTGGCTATCGCTAGAGACCAGTGGTGGGCTATAGCTAGAGACCAGTGACCAGTGATGGTCTCTAGGTAGAGACCAGTGGTGGGCTAGAGACCAGTGATGGGCTATAGCTAGAGACCAGTGACCAGTGATGGTCTCTAGGTAGAGACCAGTGGTGGGCTATAGACCAGTGATGGGCTATAGACCAGTGATGGGCTATAGGTAGAGACCAGTGATGGGCTATAGGTAGAGACCAGTGATGGGCTATAGGTAGAGACCAGTGATGGTCTCTAGGTAGAGACCAGTGGTGGGCTATAGGTAGAGACCAGTGATGGTCTCTAGGTATAGACCAGTGATGGGCTATAGGTAGAGACCAGTGGTGGGCTATAGGTAGAGACCAGTGATGGTCTCTAGGTATAGACCAGTGATGGGCTATAGGTAGAGACCAGTGATGGTCTCTAGGTATAGACCAGTGGTGGGCTATAGGTAGAGACCAGTGATGGGCTATAGGTAGAGACCATCACTGGTCTCTACCTAGAGACCAGTGATGGTCTCTAGGTAGAGACCAGTGGTGGGCTAGAGAGCAGTGATGGTCTCTAGGTAGAGACCAGTGGTGGGCTAGAGAGCAGTGATGGTCTCTAGGTAGAGACCAGGTGCAGGGGGTGGAGCTCACCTGTCGAGCCTGTTTCTCCTGGTCCTGGAGCCACTGCAGGTAGGACTCGCGGGCCACCTGCTCCTCGATGGCCTCGTTGGTGGCCTCCCAGTCCGTGGCCCTCTTCTTATCCTCCAGCATCTGCTGCTCGATCCACGACTCCTCAGATGTCTTGATGGCCGACTTCATGAGAGACTGGTCTGCATACTGAACACAATACTGGTCTGATACTGGTCCGATGCTGAACACACAGGACTTCATGAGACTGGTCTGATACTGGTCTGCATACTGAACACAATACTAGTCTGATACTGGTCTGATGCTGAACACACAGGACTTCATGAGACTGGTCTGATACTGGTCTGATGCTGAACACACAGGACTTCATGAGACTGGTCTGATACTGGTCTGCATACTGAACACAATACTAGTCTGATACTGGTCTGATGCTGAACCCACAGGACTTCATGAGACTGGTCTGATACTGGTCTGATGCTGAACACACAGGACTTCATGAGACTGGTCTGATACTGGTCTGATGCTGAACACACAGGACTTCATGAGACTGGTCTGATACTGGTCTGATGCTGAACACACAGGACTTCATGAGACTGGTCTGATACTGGTCTGATGCTGAACACACAGGACTTCATGAGACTGGTCTGATACTGGTCTGATGCTGAACACACAGGACTTCATGAGACTGGTCTGATACTGGTCTGATGCTGAACACACAGGACTTCATGAGACTGGTCTGATGCTGAACACACAGGACTTCATGAGAGACTGGTCTGATACTGGTCTGCATACTGAACACAATACTAGTCTGATACTGGTCTGATGCTGAACACACAGGACTTCATGAGACTGGTCTGATACTGGTCTGCATACTGAACACAATACTAGTCTGATACTGGTCTGATGCTGAACACACAGGACTTCACGAGAGACTGGTCTGATACTGGTCTGCATACTGAACACAATACTAGTCTGATACTGGTCTGATGCTGAACACACAGGATTTCATGAGACTGGTCTGATACTGGTCTGATGCTGAACACACAGGACTTCATGAGACTGGTCTGATACTGGTCTGATGCTGAACACACAGGACTTCATGAGACTGGTCTGATACTGGTCTGCATACTGAACACAATACTAGTCTGATACTGGTCTGATGCTGAACACACAGGACTTCATGAGACTGGTCTGATACTGGTCTGATGCTGAACACACAGGACTTCGAGACTGGTCTGATACTGGTCTGATGCTGAACACACAGGACTTCATGAGACTGGTCTGATACTGGTCTGATGCTGAACACACAGGACTTCATGAGACTGGTCTGATACTGGTCTGCATACTGAACACAATACTAGTCTGATACTGGTCTGATGCTGAACACACAGGACTTCATGAGACTGGTCTGATACTGGTCTGATGCTGAACACACAGGACTTCATGAGACTGGTCTGATACTGGTCTGATGCTGAACACACAGGACTTCATGAGACTGGTCTGATACTGGTCTGATGCTGAACACACAGGACTTCATGAGAGACTGGTCTGATACTGGTCTGCATACTGAACACAATACTAGTCTGATACTGGTCTGATGCTGAACACACAGGACTTCATGAGAGACTGGTCTGATACTGGTCTGCATACTGAACACAATACTAGTCTGATACTGGTCTGATGCTGAACACACAGGACTTCATGAGAGACTGGTCTGATACTGGTCTGATGCTGAACACAATACTAGTCTGATACTGGTCTGATGCTGAACACACAGGACTTCATGAGACTGGTCTGATACTGGTCTGCATACTGGTCTGCATACTGAACACACAGGACTTCATAAGACTGGTCTGATACTGGTGTGCATACTGAACACAATACTAGTCTGATACTGGTCTGATGCTGAACACACAGGACTTCATGAGACTGGTCTGATACTGGTCTGATGCTGAACACACAGGACTTCATGAGACTGGTCTGATACTGGTCTGAATACTGAACACAATACTAGTCTGATACTGGTCTGATGCTGAACACACAGGACTTCATGAGACTGGTCTGATACTGGTCTGATGCTGTACACACAGGACTTCATGAGACTGGTCTGCGTGTGTGTGTGCGTATGTGTATGTGTGTGTGTGTGTGTGTGTGTGTGTGTGTGTGTGTGTGTGTGTGTGTGTGTGTGTGTGTGTGTGTGTGTACCCCAGGTTTGAAGGCAGGCAGGCCCAGCCCCACCCCTATCGTGGCCTTGTTGGGGTTCACTACGGAGTTGTAGTGGATGTTTCTGTGGTAGCTCACTCTGATTGGCTCGTCATTGTTCTGGTGGATACCATGGAACGTGTTGATTGGTTCTGAAGCAGGAAGTTAAAATGGTCCATTAAAAAGGCAGGTAGACTTGAGAGACAGAGGAACAGACAGACAGACAGGCAGACAGACAGGCAGGCAGGCAGACAGACAGACAGGCAGACAGACAGACAGACAGGCAGACAGACAGACAGACAGACAGACAGGCAGACAGACCTGTGCCATCCTGGTAAACCTCTACTGGTCGGTTGTACATCTCAGCCATGGCCTGCATCTCGATGTGGTTGCCATGGCAGTTGTTTTTCCTCTTCCTGTTGATGTAGGAGGTGAAGTCCTCCGTCACGTAGTTAGAGAAGTAATCAGCATTCTTCATCTGTAGGAGCACAAACAACACATCCGTCACCTCCTCCATCACACCTCCTCCTCCTCCATCCCTCCTCCTCCTCCATCCCTCCTCCTCCTCCATCCCTCCTCCCTCCTCCATCCCTCCTCCTCCTCCATCACACCTCCTCCTCCTCCTCCATCATACCTCCTCCTCCTCCATCCCTCCTCCTCCATCACACCTACTCCTCCTCCATCCCTCCTCCATCCCTCCTCCTCCTCCATCCCTCCTCCTCCTCCTACTCCTCCTCCATCCCTCCTCCTCCATCACACCTACTCCTCCTCCATCCCTCCTCCATCCCTCCTCCTCCTCCATCCCTCCTCCTCCTCCATCCCTCCTCCTCCATCACACCTACTCCTCCTCCATCCCTCCTCCATCCCTCCTCCTCCTCCTACTCCTCCTCCATCCCTCCTCCTCCTCCATCACACCTCCTCCTCCTCCTCCATCCCTCCTCCTCCATCACACCTCCTCCTCCTCCATCATACCTCCTCCTCCTCCATCCCTCCTCCTCCTCCATCACATTACCTTTAGAAAGAGAGACTCACCAGGTAGTCCATGCAGTGTTTACGAACCACTTCATGCATATCCTGATCCCCGTACACCTGGTCCGCTGGTAGACACACAGACAGGTTTACACAGAGAGGTAGACAGGTAGACACACAGACAGACACACAGAGGTAGACACACAGACAGGTAGACCCACAGATAGGTAGACACACAGAGAGGTAGTTAATAAACAGGAACAATACTGCCTGGCAGATACAGCGGTGTGTGTGTGTGTGTGTGTGTGTGTGTGTGTGTGTGTGTGTGTGTGTGGATGTGGATGTGGATGTGTGTGTATAGGTGTGAGTGCATGGATTTGCGTGTGCATGTGTGTGTGTGCATGTGTGCGTGTGTGTGCATGTTTGCATGTGTGTGTGAGTGCATGGGTTTGGGTGTGTGTGCATGCGTGTGCGTGTGTGTATGTGCATGCGTGTGTGTGCGTGTGCATGCGTGTGTGTGCATGTTTGCATGTGTGTATGAGTGCATGGGTTTGCGTGTTTGTGTGCATGCGTGTGCGTGTGTGTATGTGTGTGTGCATGCGTGTGTACTCACCTACTGCTCTGAACAAACAGGCTCCGTCTTCCTTCATCTTTTTAATGACAAAACCCTTCTTCTCTCCAAGGGCTTTCTCAAACCAATGTTCCTGCTACGCACACGCACACACACACACACACACACGCACACGCACACACACACACACATCGGACAAGTTTCAGGGCTGCTTCCTAAACTAACCATCTCTAACCTAACATCTAAGCTAACTACCTTTAACCTAACACCTTTACTAATCATCTCTAACCTAATACCTAAACTAACCATCTCTAACCTAACATCTAAACTATCCATCTCTAACCTAACACCTTTACTAACCATCTCTAACCTAATACCTAAACTAACCATCTCTAACCTAACATCTAAATTATCCATCTCTAACCTAACATCTAAACTAACCATCTCTAACCTAATACCTAAACTATCCATCTCTAACCTAACACATTTACTAATCATCTCTAACCTAACCCCTTTACTAACCATCTCTAACCTAACATCTAAACTATCCATCTCTAACCTTACACATTTACTAACCATCCTAACCTAACATCTAAACTATCCATCTCTAACCTAACACATTTACTAACCATCTCTAACCTAACATCTAAACTAACCATCTCTAACCTAATACCTAAACTATCCATCTCTAACCTAACACATTTACTAATCATCTCTAACCTAACCCCTTTACTAACCATCTCTAACCTAACATCTAAACTATCCATCTCTAACCCTAACCTTTACTAATCATCTCTAACCTAACACCTTTACTAACCATCTCTAACCTTACATCTAAACTATCCATCTCTAACCTTAAACTAAACTGCCTGCATGTCAACATGGTTCCTACAATGTGAGGTCATAACAGCGCTGGTCCAGGTGTGGTACAGGTCCAGCTACAGCGCTGGTCCGCTGTAGCTGGACCTGGATCCCTGGACCCCCCGGTCTGAGCTCGTGAGGGAAGCCGTAGACGGCGCTCCTTTCGTGGGCACGGACGACACAAAGAGCCGGTGTGTCCACGCTGAAAACAGCGCACGCTTCCTTTGCTGGTTCATTGTGTTGTTCAATATTTCATTGTAGTTTTGGCTCAATTTATTCGTCCCAGTGATACAAAAGTCTCTAAATAAATCCCGATAAAGCTACAGATCCCACGTAGCCGATCGCACCGTCTTCATGAGCAATCGAGACACGCGCAGTAAAATCTGTTTCACAATTTTTTCTATATACACTTAAAATACAATAATGACCAATGAGCGGAGTCATTACTTGTAATGCAAAGCTTAGTAACAACAGCGCTCCTGGTGGCCGCCCTTTTCTCTGCCTAAGAGTATTGATACGTTCAGAGTATCACAGGTGACAGACTTACATTTGATTATCCAGACAGTCTACGGTAGTTATAGCTCCTTTCCTTAGTGCGCGAGTGAGAGTGTGTTGGCCTGACCGATTCCAATAAACAGTAACACTGATTCCTTCTCCTTTGTTGGCGATGCTCAATTAAAGAAAATGATTGAAACGGTCAGAAAACCGTGTGGTTCCACTCTTAACTAGTCCAAACTAAACTCTGTAGTGCTCTGTGTGGTTCCACTCTTAACTAGTCCAAACTAAACACATTATTATGCTAGTTGCAGTGGAAGTTTATGTCGAATACAAATCATCCCTCCATCATTCTGTCTCTCCTCTATCATCCCTCCATCATTCTCTCTCCTCTATCATCCCTCTATCATTCTGTCTCTCCTCTATCATCCCTCCATCCTTCTGTCTCTCCTCTATCATCCCTCCATCATTCTGTCTCTCCTCCATCACCCCTCCATCATTCTGTCTCTCCTCTATCATCCCTCCATCATTCTGTCTCTCCTCCATCATTCTGTCTCTCCTCTATCATCCCTCCATCATTCTGTCTCTCCTCTATCACCCCTCCATCATTCTGTCTCTCTATCATCCCTCCATCATTCTGTCTCGCCTCTATCATTCTGTCTCTCCTCTATCATCCTCCATCATTCTGTCTCTCCTCTATCATCCCTCCATCATTCCCTGTCACTTATCTAACATCTAGTATTTATAAAGTTAGTTTATATATATTGATGTGGTGTAAAAAATAAATATTTATCATTAATAAGTATTAATGTCGTTATTATTAAAATAATATTATTTATGGGAGTTATATACAACATTTAAATCACCGCTGACATGATCACTGGTAACCTTAACATGTGGAAATACTAATAAAAAAGGTATTTAGTACATTCTGTATCCAACCATCCCTCCTCTCTGACCCCCATGAAGAGCCCTCCACTGGTGGGTAAATAAGCCCGTACCTGCTCCACCGTCGCCGGGTCAACCGACTGCAGCCGAGCGGCGTTCTCATACTCGTCTTCGCTGTTGTTTCCACCGGCTCCTTCCTCCGTCTCTCCGCCGGACCCAATGCCTCCTTGGCCGGCCACCCCGGGCTGACCTCCCCCGGTGAGAGCGGCTACTCCGCCGGAGCAAGTGCCAGCCTGCCGCCGCCGCTTGCTAAGGCCAGGCCCCGAGCAGCAGCTGCTGATACCTCCTCCACAACCAGCCCCGGCCGACACCACAACTTCACCCCGGGAACCGGCCACTATTCCGCCGCTGTTGTCTCTCCCTTCGCCCGGTCCTACGGGAGACCCCGAGCCGCCAGGCTGGGGAGAGGCCTGCTGCGGCCGAGAGCTAGCCTCGATGCTCCGCCTGTCCTCCCTGGCGGAGGCCGGGGCGGGCTGGTAGGACCACGGGGGTGGTGAAGCTCTCGGCCGGGCTCCAGTCCGGGGGTGCGGGTGCTGGTGTGGGTCGGAGCCGCTCCGGCGGTCACTGTCGTCGGCGTGATCCGAGACCCCGACCGCGGAGCCGGGCTTCTTCTTTGGGAGGATCGTCATGGTGGTGTTGGGGGGGGGGGGGGTCAAAGAGGTGACGAGTCCTCCCTTTCTGGATCAAAATCTTCGGCTTCTCCGCCTCCCAGCCGCGCGGTCTCGTGAAATGATCGACCGTAGACCCTTAGCCGACGGAAAACCACGGTTAACGCCACTAATTAATCGGTTTTCGAGGTTAACGGAGAACAAAAACAACCGGAGCCGTCCCGCAAAACATCAACACCGTCTGACGTCACTTCCCGGTTGCAGCACCACGTTTCACGTCGGGCCGTCAGTCGTTCTGCCTAGCAACCAGCCTTCTGACTAGCAACCAGAAATGAAGAACAAAGGATTATTATTATTATTGTTTAAATTGTTTTGGTTGTATTAACTATTGCTATTATTAAGGATTATTTTATTGTTGTCATCATGACCTGACAGTGTTCACAAACATATACAACTACAAAGACTACATTTATATGATTAAGAGAAAATCGTTGTATTTATATTTAAATGTAAAGTTCTATTTAAATGTAGTTATATTTAAATGTAAAGCCTACACTCGAAGTAATCAACGATACCTTTCAATCGAACTAGTTCATTATTTAGTCAGACTTCACACTGCTTATGTTAACCACTATGTTAGTACTATAGTACTATGTTAACTGTGGCTCAAACCCTAGAATAACATTAGGTATCCACAGATACCTAACAATAATAATATCCTGTACAAATACAATAGGTATTCACAGATGATCTGTGAATACTAATACTGCCAGCAGTCATGAGAGGTATTCACAGCCCACACACCGCCGATCCAAGCGACCGCCCTTATCAAGCGATTCACGGGGACACCTCATGGCCACTAGACGCAACTACGCCTCCCACAGGGGCGGGTCTTTTCTCTTCTGCACATTCTTTTTTTACAC
>JACYXH010000361.1:637500-645000 GCA_026745465.1 Lota lota | reverse complement strand
GTGGTAAAGCAGGCAAGGGTAAAGTAGGCTAGGGTAAAGTAGGCTAGGGTAAAGTAGGCTAGGGTAAAGTAGGCTAGGGTATTGTGGTAAAGCAGGCTAGGGTAAAGTAGGCTAGGGTAAAGTAGGCTAGGGTAATGTGGTAAAGCAGGCAAGGGTAAAGTAGGCTAGGGTATTGTGGTAAAGCAGGCAAGGGTAAAGTAGGCTAGGGTAAAGTAGGCTAGGGTATTGTGGTAAAGCAGGCAAGGGTAAAGTAGGCTAGGGTAAAGTAGGCTAGGGTAATGTGGTAAAGTAGGCTAGGGTAAAGTAGGCTAGGGTAATGTGGTAAAGTAGGCTAGGGTAAAGTAGGCTAGGGTAAAGTAGGCTAGGGTAATGTGGTAAAGTAGGCTAGGGTAAAGTAGGCTAGGGTAAAGTAGGCTAGGGTAATGTGGTAAAGCAGGCTAGGGTAAAGTAGGCTAGGGTAATGTGGTAAAGCAGGCTAGGGTAAAGTAGGCTAGGGTAATGTGGTAAAGCAGGCTAGGGTAAAGTAGGCTAGGGTAATGTGGTAAAGTAGGCTAGAATAAGGTAGGGTAGGGTACTGTGATAAAGTAGGCTAGGGTAAAGTAGGCTAGGGTAGTGTGGTAAAGTAGGCTAGGGTAAAGTAGGGTTTAGTCCAACACATTAGTGCAAAGGCATGCAGAATCACTGGCTGTGTAAATCAACTACAACCTTGAACACAGAACAACCAGTTTGTGGTCAAATAGCGACTGGTCTCTCGTTTGACCAGAAAACAATGTTTACAATGCACAACCATGTGTGTCAGTGCTCTCTGAGTGCAGGAGGTGAGAGAGTACAGTGAACCTAACATCCTAAGGTGTCTAGTACAGCCCACTGTGCAGCTGGGCTGTACAGCCCATGTAAACATCATGGTACAAGCAGTACAGCACTTGTACTGTAGGAGTAGTACTGTAGGTGAACAGCAGTAGTACTGTAGGAGTACTGTACTAGTACAGCAGTAATACTGTACTAGTGGTAGTACTGTAGTAGAACAGCTGTAGTACTGTACTAGTGGTAGTACTGCAGTAGAACAGCAGTAGTACTGTAGTAGTACAGCAGTAGTACTGTAGTAGTACTGTACTAGTGGTAGTACTGTAGTAGAACAGCATTAGTACTGTAGTAGTACAGCAGTAGTACTGTAGTAGTACTGTACTAGTGGTAGTACTGTAGTAGAACAGCAGTAGTACTGTACTAGTGGTAGTACTGCAGTAGTACAGCAGTAGTATTGTAGTAGTACAGGCATCACCATGGCGTTACAACAGCATTACCATGTGATGATCAGGGCATTACCACGGCAACACCACAGCATTACCATGTGATCGTCAGGGCATTACCATGGCAACACCACAGCATTACCATGTGATGGTCAGGGCATTACCACGGCAACACCACAGCATTACCATGTGATGGTAATGGCAGCATCATGCATAGCAATGTGTGTCTCACTGTCTGTCCGGCTCTACCAGAGGTAGGTCTTGGATGTGTCTATGGGTGCTCCTCCCTGCTCCTCCTCGCGCTCCTTCTCCTTGTCGGTGTCTGCGTCCCAGAGGGTGATGAGGGGGGGGTACAGCTCCTTCAGCGGGATGGAGGAGGAGGACGAGGAGCTGTGGAGGTAGGTCTTCAGGGAGCAGCTCTTGGAGTGGAGCCGGCGGGCCATGACTCCTCCCAGGAGGAGCATGAGGAGCAGAGCAAACAGGGAGCCCGTCACCGCCGCCATGGCAACGCTGTTGCCCGGGGAGACCACCAGCGCCACAGCTAGCCCCGCCTCCCGGGTCGTCACATTAACACAGGCGGTGTGGAGGGGGGGAGGGGGGGAGGACGGGGAGGGCGGGGGAGGAGGGGAGGGAGAGGGAGCAGGGAGAGAAGGAGCAGAGGAGGAGACGCTCAGACAGACGTGGTAATCGGTCGCTGGGAGGAGGTGGGTCAGGTTATACTCCTGGACGTCCACCGGCACCTGGAGAGAAAGGGATCAGGTGGCTAGAGGTATTGCTTATTGATCGGTTATTGATCGTACCGTGGCCGTGTAGCTGATCGATAGTATTGCTTATTGATCGGTTATTGATCGTACCGTGGCCGTGTAGCTGATCGATAGTATTGCTTATTGATCGGTTATTGATCTTACCGTGGCCGTGTAGCTGATCGATAGTATTGCTTATTGATCGGTTATTGATCGTACCTTGGCCGTGTAGCTGATCGATAGTATTGCTTATTGATCGGTTATTGATCGTACCGTGGCCGTGTAGCTGATCGATAGTATTGCTTATTGATCGGTTATTGATCGTACCTTGGCCGTGTAGCTGATCGATAGTATTGCTTATTGATCGGTTATTGATCGTACCTTGGCCGTGTAGCTGATCGATAGTATTGCTTATTGATCGGTTATTGATCGTACCGTGGCCGTGTAGCTGATCTGAGCGTTGTCGATGTGCACGCTGGCGCTGGTCCAGCGAGGGGGGCGGGGCAACACCTCCTGGTGGGCGGAGCCTCCAGACCCAGCAGCTGGTTGGCTGGAAAACAACTTCCACTCCAAAAGAACAGAGTGGGACCGAACCACCTACACACACACACACACACACACACACACACACACACACACACACATACACACACACACACACACACACACACATTAATACCAGAACTAACTAGCCCTAACCAGACTAACTAGCCCTAACCAGACCAGTGCTAACTAGCCCTTACCCAAGCAACTAGCCCTAAACATTAGTAACAAGACCAATATTAACTAGGCCTTACCAGACCAGCATTAACCAGCCCTAACCAAACCAGTACTATCTAGCCAAAGGAGGAGCAGGAGGAGGAGCAGGAGGTACCTTGGCCTGGAGGACTAGGGAGGCTACAGAGTGGGAGGAGTTTCCCCCCCAGGACTCCTCCCCCCCGGGGCTGGGACCTGAGCCACGGCCCCTGGAGTCCACAAACACTGAAACACTCCTGGTGTCAGCGCCCTCCACGTTCCACGCTACACACGTATACAGGCCTGGGAGAGGGAGAGAGACACAGAGACACAGAGACACAGAGAGAGAGAGAGAGAGAGACACAGAGAGAGAGAGAGACACAGAGAGAGAGAGAGAGAGAGAGAGAGAGAGAGAGAGAGAGAGAGAGAGAGAGAGAGAGAGAGAGAGAGAGAGAGAGAGAGAGGAACAACAGGTTAGTCGTTTACTTTACAGTCATACCAGATTAATTACTGTATGATGACTGCAGGTACCAGCGTCTGATTGGTCGAGATGCTCCATCACCAGAGCTCCTGACGGGGACACACGGTGTCTCCTCCTCCTGATTGGTCCAGAGCTCTGCAGCGACGCCCCTGCCTCCGAGCTCACCTGATAGGACAAACACACATCACCAGACTAACCAGGACTAACCATCTCTACTAACTAGCTCACCTGACAGGACCAGACTGGTTACTAACCCATCACCAGACTAACCAGGACTAACCATCTCTACTAACTAGCTCACCTGACAGGACCAGACTGGTTACTAACCCATCACCAGACTAACCAGGACTAACCATCTCTACTAACTAGCTCACCTGAAAGGACCAGACTGGTTACTAACCCGTCACCAGACTAACCAGGACTAACCATCTCTACTAACTAGCTCACCTGACAGGACCAGACTGGTTACTAAGCCATCACCAGACTAACCAGGACTATGACCATGACACCATACTAAGCACCATCAACTGAAGGTGTGTGTGTGCTGGTACACCTGGTCTCCAGTGGGACTGAAGGTGTGTGTGTTCTGGTACACCTGGTCTCCAGTGGGACTGAAGGTGTGTGTGTGCTGGTACACCTGGTCTCCAGTGGGACTGAAGGTGTGTGTGTGCTGGTACACCTGGTCTCCAGTGGGACTGAAGGTGTGTGTGTGTGCTGGTACACCTGGTCTCCAGGGGGACTGAAGGTGTGTGTGTGTACTGGTACACCTGGTCTCCAGTGGGACTGAAGGTGTGTGTGTGTACTGGTACACCTGGTCTCCAGTGGGACTGAAGGTGTGTGTGTCCTGGTACACCTGGTCTCCAGTGGGACTGAAGGTGTGTGTGTGTACTGGTACACCTGGTCTCCAGTGGGACTGAAGGTGTGTGTGTGCTGGTACACCTGGTCTCCAGGGGGACTGAAGGTGTGTGTGTGTACTGGTACACCTGGTCTCCAGTGGGACTGAAGGTGTGTGTGTCCTGGTACACCTGGTCTCCAGTGGGACTGAAGGTGTGTGTGTGTACTGGTACACCTGGTCTCCAGTGGGACTGAAGGTGTGTGTGTGCTGGTACACACCTGGTCTCCAGTGGGACTGAAGGTGTGTGTGTGCTGGTACACACCTTGTCTCCAGTGGGAGTGACCCAGTAGAACTGGGGGGCGGGGTCAGAGCTGGCCCAGCAGGGGAGCGTGATTGGCTGCCCGGAGCTGAGATTGAGGACGGACGGGAAGGAGAGGGCGGAGACCTGCGGCAGGCAGCTGTTCCCGCTGGCGCCGCCCCCCACAGACCCCCAGCCAATAGAAACCACTTCCTGGAGCTCGCGGCCAACCAGCTGCGGGGGGGAGGAGCAGGTGGTCAGGGAGCTGTCCAGCAGCTTGACGGCTGATTGGTTGCCGAGGTGGGGGCCCCAGGCCGCCAGGCAGTCGCACCGCAGGGGGTTGGAGTGGACCGACAGCTCGTCCAGACCAGGAAGTCCCGCCAGCAGCTGGTTGGACAGCAGGCTCAGCTGGTTGCTATGCAACAGCAGCGTCCGCAGGGAAGGCAGCCCGCTGGGGAGCAGAACACGCACATTATACACACACACACACACACACACACACACACACACATTATATATTCACACACACCCACACACACAGACAGGTAGAGAGACAGGTTGACAGGTAGAGAGACAGACAGGTAGAGACAGTTACCTACAGGCTTGGGAGTCCATATAGGCAAGAAAGGTAAAGAGACAGGAAGAAATACAGGAAGACAGGTAGAGAGGCAGACAGGTTACCTGAAGGAGTGGGGGTCCAAATAGGCCAGTTAGAGAGACAGACAGGTAGAGACAGACAGGAGGAGAGACAGACCGGTAGAGAGACAGACAGGAGGAGAGACAGACCGGTAGGGAGACAGACAGGAGGAGAGACAGACAGGTAGAGAAACAGACAGGAGGAGAGACAGACAGGTAGAGAGACAGACAGGAGGAGAGACAGACACCTGAAGGCCTGGGGGTCTAGGTAGGCCAGCCTGGGGTTGCTGTAGAGCTCCAGCTTCACCATCTCCGGGAGGTTCTGGAAGGCGGCCCGGTCCACCGCCACCAGCTGATCCATGTAGTTCAGACTGGAACACAACATGACATCACACCACCATCACACCACCATCACACCACCATCACACCCTCCGTGACCCCGCCCTGACCCGGAACACACACCTGAGCTCCTCCAGGTGCAGCAGGTTCTGGAAGTCCCCCGGGCCGACCCGGGAGATGGGGTTACGGTTCAGGTCCAGGAACTTCAGGTTCTGCAGCATGCTGAGAGCGTCGCGAGGAACCCACCTACAGACGCAGAACATCCCACTCAGTTAGCAGAACGGCCCGCGGGGATCCATGACGGTTAGGGTTAGTTAATTGGTTAATTATTGAGTTCCTGATTAGTTAATTGGCTAGGCCGCTGCACCTCAGCTTGTTATCGTAGAAGGACAGGCTCTCCAGGTAGTGCAGCCCCAGGAAGGCTGCTGGGGGCACCTCCTCCAGACCCATCCCAGCCAGCACCAGGCTGTGGAGGCGGGCCAGGGGCTGGAAGGTCCGCTCCTCCAGACCCAGGATGGGGTTCTCCCCGATCATCAGGATCTCCAGGGACGGCAGGGACTCGAACCAGCGCCGGTCAATGGCCACCAGACGGTTGGAGTTCAGATGGAGCCTGGTGGTGTAGAATAAAGGGATGTGTTGGAGAGGTGGTGTAGAATAAAGGGATGTGTTAGAGAGGTGGTGTAGAATAAAGGGATGTGTTGGAGAGGTGGTGTAGAATAAAGGGATGTGTTAGAGAGGTGGTGTAGAATAAAGGGATGTGTTGGAGAGGTGGTGTAGAATAAAGGGATGTGTTGGAGAGGTGGTGTAGAATAAAGGGATGTGTTGGAGAGGTGGTGTAGAATAAAGGGATGTGTTGGAGAGGTGGTGTAGAATAAAGGGATGTGATGGAGAGGTGGTGTAGATTAAAGGGATGTGATGGAGAGGGGGTGTCGATTTAAGAGAGGTGGAGACAGTGAGTGACCTGCTCTAACTCCACCTAAGGGATAGGGTGGAGCAGATACCTGAGCAGGCTGGTGAGGCCCCAGAAGGCATGCTGGGAGATGGAGTTCAGGTGGTTGTGGTTGATGTAGAGCTCCTCCAGACTAGACAGGTTCCTCAGGCTGAAGTCCTCCAGACCCTCCAGAAGGTTCTCCTCCAGGTACAGGGTGACCAGCTGCTCCAGAGACCCCAGACCCATGTCCTGGACCTACACACACACACACACAAATACTCAAACACACACACACACACACCAGAGAGATAGATGGAGAGAGCGATAGAGAGAGAAAGACAGACAGACAGACAGACAGACAGACAGACAGACAGACAGACAGACAGACAGACAGACAGAGAGAGAGATAGAGAGAGAGAAAGACAGAGAGAGAGAGAGAGAGACAGAGACAGAGAGACAGAGACAGATAGATGTACCTGTGTGAAGTGGTTCTGGGACAGGTCCAGTTCTGTCAGGTTGTTCAGATTCTGCAGCTCAGCACCGATCAGAGAGATATTGTTACTCTGAAGAAGCAACACCTGAAACACAATCAATAACTGCTTATAACCAATTTACTAATGAACCAAGCTCCCAATTAACCAATTAACCTACCATCAATACGGTAGGTGGTTGGTGTGTGTTGGGTGGTGTACCTGTGTGCTGGGTGGTGTGTGTTTGTGTTGGGTGGTGTACCTGTGTGGTGGGTGGTGTGTGTTGGGTGGTGTACCTGGGTGGTGTACCTGTGTGCTGGGTGGTGTGTGTTGGGTGGTGTACCTGTGTGCTGGGTGGTGTGTGCTGGGTGGTGTGTGCTGGGTGGTGTGTGCTGGGTGGTGTGCCTGTGTGCTGGGTGGTGTGTGCTGGGTGGTGTGTGCTGGGTGGTGTACCTGTGTGCTGGGTGGTGTGTGCTGGGTGGTGTGTGCTGGGTGGTGTGTGCTGGGTGGTGTGTGCTGGGTGGTGTGTGTGTGTGTATTGGGTGGTGTACCTGTGTGTTGGGTGGTGTAGCTGTGTGCTGGGTGGTGTACCTGTGTGCTGGGTGGTGTACCTGTGTGCTGGGTGGTGTACCTGTGTGCTCGGTGGTGTGTGCTGGGTGGTGTACCTGTGTGCTGGGTGGTGTGTGCTGGGTGGTGTGTGCTGGGTGGTGTGTGTGTGTGTATTGGGTGGTGTGCCTGTGTGCTGGGTGGTGTGTGCTGGGTGGTGTGTGCTGGGTGGTGTGTGT
>JACYXH010000361.1:615000-632500 GCA_026745465.1 Lota lota | reverse complement strand
TCAAACATTGTTTATAAGTCCCAGAATGCAGGGTGCATGCAATGTGAACCCCACCTTCTACACGTAAACAAAGGACATCCCTCATGTTGCTGGTGCAGTTAGCTTGACAAGTTGTCTGGAGGTCCAACCTGCAAACCAAACCTCATCAAGGTTTACGCTTTTACTTTGAAGAACGAATGGCTTGTCATTATCACAGCACACCTGCCTTAATAGATGCGTTGTGAATAAATCTAAACATTTAAAAATTATAAATAAATATATATATATACACACACACACACACACACACATATATATATGTATATATACACACATGCATATTATATATATATATATATATATATATATATATATACACACATGCATATTATATATATATATATATATATATATATATATATATATATATATATATATATATATATATATATACACACACACACATACATACATACATACATACATACATACATACATACATATATTTATTTATCTGGCATCCTTTTCCTTTTAAAATTAAGGCTTTATACGTTTCAAATGATCCCATAAACATCTCTGTCTATATGTATTAACTGTCATATGTACATGAATGACCATGAGTCTAGTCGCTTATACAAAAATAGATTGTAAATGTTAGTCATGCTCATAGCACAGAACAGTCATTAATAAACTATAGTCCTTAAAGACCAATCAGACATTACGAAACCATAGTCCTTAAAGGCCAATCAGACATTACCAAACCATAGTCCTTAAAGACCAATCAGACATTACCAAACCATAGTCCTTAAAGGCCAATCAGACATTACCAAACGATAGTCCTTAAAGACCAATCAGACATTACCAAACGATAGTCCTTAAAGACCAATCAGACATTACCAAACGATAGTCCTTAAAGACCAATCAGACATTACCAAACGATAGTCCTTAAAGACCAATCAGACATTACCAAACGATAGTCCTTAAAGACCAATCAGACATTACTAAACGCTCCAACGCTTTAAAGACCAATCAGACATTACTAAAAGATAGTCATTGAAGACCAATCAGACATTACTAAACAATCCTAGTCCTAAAGACCAATCAGACATTACTAAATGATCCTAGTCGTTAAAGACTGGTCAGAGTTACAGACCTGTAAATAAAAGCAAGGTGAGGTGCATCAGTTGACCTCGAGGCGGTTCTGATATCGGATCAAACAAGACCTCTTTGGTCCATGACTTTCCATTCATGACCAGCTCTTTAAACAACCACCAGGGGGAGACAAAGGAAAGTGATAAGGGTAGGGTTGGATAAGGGTGGCAGCCATTTTGGCTCTAGCCTGGCTTGCAGGACGGTTGCTAGGCAACAGCTGAATTATGACCTCCTAGTTGTGGACTAACCTTGGCCTCAGGTACTGGACTATAGAGGAAACGTCAGCATCATCCTCCCCACACAAACATAGCAACGACAACAACAACAACAGTCAGGTCACCATGGCAACCAGAGATTAAGCCTCTGTCAGTGTTTAAAAACCACAACAACAACAACAACAACAACAACAACAAAAGCCTGGTTATAAAAGCCTGTCTTCAGCTGTCCTCCTACCACAAGGGGCAGCACTGCTCCTAGAATATCTCCGATACACCCAAATGTGTAGAACCGTATGATCGCGTCTGAAGAGAGGAGTGCTTCCTGTGTCTCCACGGCTGGTTTCCTGTAACCTCCAACACATACAGGCCAGCTGAACAGTCTGCAG
Organism: Lota lota; assembly: GCA_026745465.1. Classification (NCBI taxonomy): domain Eukaryota; kingdom Metazoa; phylum Chordata; class Actinopteri; order Gadiformes; family Lotidae; genus Lota; species Lota lota. The sequence goes on along the minus strand of JACYXH010000361.1, from coordinate 630,765 downwards.
GAATGTCTGGCGCTGCCCAGTCCCACCACTAGGGGCAGCCACATCTCGAAGGAAGCTGCTGCAAGCATGACTTACAAAGTGTTCTTTATAAAATACACCATCTGAGTATAGAAATCTTGGTAGAAATGACTTGGCTGTGTGTCCTCTGGTGTCGGTGCAAAGCTCAGGAGGAATGGCCGTCCGTGATTGACTGGTTCACATCTCTAGCTGGTCCAATAGGGGGCCAGATATCCTGGGATCAGGAAGTAGAGTACAGTAGCCAGGGATGGACAGTCTGATCATAAGGTAATAAGGCCTGTGGTTAGGGCATTAGGGCGGGGCTTGTACGACAGCCAATAAACAGGCCTGTGGTTAGGGCATTAGGGCGGGACTTGCACGACAGCCAATAAACAGGCCTGTGGTTAGGGCATTAGGGCGGGACTTGCACGACAGCCAATAAACAGGCTTGTGGTTAGGGCATTAGGGCGGGACTTGCACGACAGCCAATAAACAGGCTTGTGGTTAGGGCATTAGGGCGGGGGTTGTACGACAGCCAATAAACAGGCCTGTGGTTAGGGCATTAGTGAGGGGCTTGTACGACAGCCAATAAACAGGCCTGTGGTTAGGGCATTAGGGCGGGACTTCCACGACAGCCAATAAACAGGCTTGTGGTTAGGGCTTCGTGTAAACGTGAAGACTGAGGAAATCTTCAGATTCAAACTTAAAAAGGTCTTATGGGGTGAGATATGAAATAAATAACATTAAAAAAGGACCAACTGAATCAAAGACAAAAAAATAACATTAAATGGTTCCAGCGTTAGCATGATTTAGTTAGCATTCAGTAGCCAGTCGTCTCTTGCTGGACTCAAGGGACGATTTGGCTAAGCTAGGTGTTATCAGCATCAGGTCAGGTCTCTCCCATGCTGTGAATCCTCTGAACATTAGCTTCCAGGTTAGCATGAATCGGACCAACTACGATCCAGCTAGCGCTTCGAGACAAGGCTAGCTACCTAGCGTTTCAGGAGTCCACCGTGACGCTAAAGACGGCCGAGGTTAAAGCTGAGGGCGGCGAGGAGACCTTCTCCTTCCTGTCCGCTCACAACCACTGCTGACAGCCAATCAAATGCCACCGCTCTCTTCAGGCCTCCACGAAAGCCTGGGACTCTCCTGCCAGGCCATACCCAGAGAGGTGCTGTGAGGTGGGCCTTGAGCTCAGGGCTTCTGGGGTCCGGGCGAGAGGACGACAGGGGTGGAGAGACCATCAACACTGAGGGCAGGGATATGGATCTGGTTGGAGCCGTTGGTGGGGAACTGGAGAACAAGGGATAATACTAGTATTAGTACTAGTACAAATATAACACCAGTCCTAATAATACTAAGTAGGGATGCAGAAAATATAAAAAGCTCTTATCGCATAAACAGCGCTGCTATAGTTTCCACCAATGTACACATATTGATTCAGTTTAACCTGTGTTATATACAGTCTATGTTAAGTCAGTTTAACCTGTGTTATATACAGTCTATGTTAGGTCAGTTTAACCTGTGTTATATACAGTCTATGTTAAGTCAGTTTAACCTGTGTGATATACAGTCTATGTTAAGTCAGTTTAACCTGTGTTATATACAGTCTATGTTAAGTCAGTTTAACCTGTGTTATATACAGTCTATGTTAAGTCAGTTTAACCTGTGTTATATACAGTCTATGTTAAGTCAGTTTAACCTGTGTTATATACAGTCCATGTTGTCAGTTTAACCTGTGTTATATACAGCCTATGTTAAGTCAGTTTAACCTGTGTTATATACAGTCCATGTTAAGTCAGTTTAACCTGTGTTATATACAGTCCATGTTAAGTCAGTTTAACCTGTGTGATATACAGTCTATGTTAAGTCAGTTTAACCTGTGTTATATACAGTCTATGTTAAGTCAGTTTAACCTGTGTGATATACAGTCTATGTTAAGTCAGTTTAATCTGTGTTATATACAGCCTATGTTAAGTCAGTTTAACCTGTGTTATATACAGCCTATGTTAAGTCAGTTTAACCTGTGTTATATACAGTCTATGTTAAGTCAGTTTAACCTGTGTTATATACAGTCTATGTTAAGTCAGTTTAACCTGTGTTATATACAGTCTATGTTAAGTCAGTTTAACCTGTGTTATATACAGTCTATGTTAAGTCAGTTTAACCTGTGTGATATACAGTCTATGTTAAGTCAGTTTAACCTGTGTTATATACAGTCTATGTTAAGTCAGTTTAACCTGTGTTATATACAGTCTATGTTAAGTCAGTTTAACCTGTGTTATATACAGTCTATGTTAAGTCAGTTTAACCTGTGTTATATACAGTCTATGTTAAGTCAGTTTAACCTGTGTTATATACAGTCTATGTTAAGTCAGTTTAACCTGTATCATATTCAGTCCATGTTAAGTCAGTTTAACCTGTGTTATATACAGTATATGTGCGTTTCATCCACACCGAAGCTTATTACTGTTGAAGAGCTCGTGGGATACACTTTAAATACACAATTTAATGTCATTTCCATTGGGAACATTTTAGAAGGTGTGTGTGTGTGTGTGTGTGTGTGTGTGTGTGTGCGTGTGCACGTGAGTGTGTGCGTGTTCGTGCGTGATGGGTCACCTGGAAGGAGAGTTTGGCGGGGGAGCGAGGGGCGATGGGTGACAAGGTGCTCCAGAAGTGAATAGTAGACGGGAGAGGACTGGGAGTCAACAGCACTGGAGTCTAGAGACACAGACAGACAGACAGACAGAGAGACAGAGACAGACAGAGAGACAGACAGAGAGACAGACAGAGAGAGAGACAGAGAGACACACACAGACAGACACACAGAGAGACAGACAGAGAGACACAGACAGAGAGACACAGACAGACAGAGACAGACAGACAAACACAGACAGACAGCAAGAAAGACAGACAGACAGAGACAGACAGACAGAGACAGACAGAGAGACACAGACAGACAGACAAACACAGAGAGACAGACAGAGACACAGACAGACAGAGCGAGACAGACAGAGAGACAGAGACAAACAGAGACACAGACAGAGAAACAGACAGACAGAAAGAGAGAGAGAGTAGTGATTTATTAGTATTCTTCCTCTAGCTCTACACACTCAGAGCAGAGAAGGTGGAGGAGGAGGTGGAGGAGGAGGTGGAGGAGTACCAGAGCGTGGGAGGTGATGACGGAGGGGGTCAAGGTGTTGGAACCACAGCCTGGAGCCAGGAGACTGTTGACCGCAGCATTCACCTGCACACACACAGACACACACACACACACACACACTTATCACTGATAGGATATTAGTTTGATCCAGTGTTGATCAGAGAGGTATCAGAGTGATCAGTGAGATGAGAGTGAGAGTGATTGATCAGAGTGATTGATCAGTGATCGATCAGTGATTGATCAGAGTGATCGATCAGTGATTGATCAGTGATTGATCAGTGTGATTGATCAGAGATTGATCAGAGTGATTGATCAGAGTGATTGATCAGAGTGATTGATCAGAGTGATTGATCAGTGATTGATCAGAGTGATTGACCAGTGTGATTGATCAGTGATCGATCAGAGTGATTGATCAGAGTGATTGATCAGTGATTGCTCAGTGATTGCTCAGAGTGATTGATCAGAGTGATTGATCAGAGTGGTGGGTGGGCCCAGGACCTTGTCCAGGGAGAGGCCCGGGTGCAGCAGGGAGGTGGAGGAGGGCAGCTCCAGGCCCCGCGGCTTCTTAGGTCTGGGAGGAACCGCCTCAGTCAGCCCCGCCCGCACACCTGCAGAGAGCACACACACACTTACTACAGCTCTACACACACACACACTTACTACAGCTCTACACACACACACTTACTACAGCTCTACACACACACACTTACTACAGCTCTACACACACACATACTTACTGCAGCTCTACACACACACACTTACTACAGCTCTACACACACACACATACACTTACTACAGCTCTACACACACACTTACTACAGCTCTACACACACACGCTTACTACAGCTCTACACACACACATACACTACAGCTCTACACACACATACACTTTGTACAGCTCTACACACACACACACACACACTTACTACAGCTCTACACACACACATACACACATACACACTTACTACAGCTCTACACACACGCACACACACACTACAGCTCTACACACACACACACACACACACACACACACACACACACACAGCTCCACATCAAAGTGACGTAGCAAAACATTGTATAGTGTGTGCACACGCGCGTGCGTATGTGTGTACCTGAGGGGGGGTCCAGGCTGGGGGAGGGGGGAGGGGCATGCTCTACTATGGAGAGGGGAGGGTCTCCATCTTCTGGTCCACACACCTCCTGGGGAGCAGCACTCATTACTACGTCATAACACCACCCTCCTTCACTCACTACTACATCATAACACCACCCTCTACCACTCATCATTCTTACTCTCCTCTATCATCCCTCCATCATTCTGTCTCTCCTCCATCATCCCTCCATCATTCTGTCTCCTCTATCATCCCTCCATCATTCTGTCTCTCCTCTATCATCCCTCCATCATTCTGTCTCTCCTCTATCATCCCTCCATCATTCTGTCTCTCCTCTATCATTCTCCATCATTCTGTCTCCTCTATCATCCCTCCATCATTCTGTCTCTCCTCTATCATCCCTCCATCATTCTGTCTCTCCTCCATCATCCCTCCATCATTCTGTCACCTCCTTCTCCTCCAGTGACACCATCTCCAGCAGCTCCTCTTCGGAGGGCAGGATCTCCTCCTTTATGACAGGGGGAGGGGGCACAATGAGGGGAGGGGCCACAGTGGGAGGCCCGGTTGCCATGGCAGCCTGGTGCTGAGGAGGAGCAGGCTTAATGACGACAAAGACAGGAGTGGGAGGATGAGGATGAGTGCCGACTCTCTCGTCCACTGCTGGGACACCCTGCTGGGCCAGGGGGAGGGGAGAGGTCCTTGGGGGAGGAGCCAGGGGGAGGAGGGGGGTGAGGGAGTCCGTGGCGGTGGTCAGGTAGATGTGGGGGGGCTCCGGGAGAGGAGGGGGAGGAACAGCTGCGGTCTAGAGGAGGAAACACACACACACACACACACACACACACACACACACACACACACACACACACACACACACACACACACACACACACACACACACACACACACACACACACACACACACACACACACACACAGGTGTCTACAAAAGACTATATAGGAGTACACGAGGGCTGCTTCGATAGATGCGCACACACACACACACACACACACACACACGTTTCCACAAACAATTCACCAAGCGCCACCACGGAACTTTTGACAACAGGGCTGTCGCCATGCCGACCTCCAGCGAGCGTTGTCGTCATTCCCCCGTTTCACTTCTGAAGCGGTTCCGTTGGGTTTTTCGAATAGCTCTCAAAAGGCGAAGTCACAACACGACGAGCGCCGCTTCAATGTGAAGCGGGACGCTAAGCTAAGCTAAGCTAACTAAGCTAAGCACGTGGGATGCCTGTTTCAGGCCTGACTCTGGGTTCGATGCGATGGCTGGCGGTGAAGCTTTAGCTGTAGGTGTCAGAGCGCTGACGGAGGCGATGGCTGGCGGTGAAGCTTTAGCTGTAGGTGTCAGAGAGGTGACGGAGGCGATGGCTGGCGGTGAAGCTGTAGGTGTCAGAGAGGTGACGGAGGCGATGGCTGGCGGTGAAGCTGTAGGTGTCAGAGAGGTGACGGAGGCGATGGCTGGCGGTGAAGCTGTAGGTGTCAGAGAGGTGACGGAGGCGATGGCTGGCGGTGAAGCTGTAGGTGTCAGCGCGCTGACGGAGGAGCCGGGGGTGTGTCTCAGCGGAGACAGTGTAAGACTGGTAAGCTCCACATGAGACACACGGCTTGTACACTGTGCAAAGTGTCCGTGTAACATGCGCCGTAGCATTAGCGCTGTTCAAGAGCTCGCCAAGAAAACACACACGCCCTATTCTGGATGACGGAATCGCAGAAGAGGAAATACAAACACACACTGAAACTTAGCGTCTGTCTGTCGGTTGCTAGCAGCCTGCTATCATTAGCTCTTTGATATACTTCAGGCCAGGTGTAACCATGGAAACACGTACGTATAGTATATGTATACAGTATAGCAGCAGACCTGAGTGTGTGCAGTGTTGCTGCCAGCCAGCTGGGTGCTGGGTGCTGGGGTGGGGACGGGGGAGGACTGGCTCACCATCACATGAAGACCTTCTACACCTGCTGCCCCTGGTGGCTGGGAGGACTCTGACATCACACCTACCTGGGGAGACATCACACACACACCTGAGGATATATAAACACACACAAACACACACCTGAGGATACATAAACACACACACCTGAGGATACATAAACACACACACACACACCTGAGGATACATAAACACACACACACCTGAGGATACATAAACATACACACACCTGAGGATACATAAACACACACACACACACACACACCTGAGGATACATAAACACACACACACAAACCTGAGGATACATAAACACACACACACACCTGAGGATACATAAACACACACACACCTAAGGATATATAAACACACACACACCTGAGGATATATAAACACACACATACCTGAGGAGACAAACACACACACACCTGAGACAAACAAACACACACACACACACACCTGAGAATACATAAACACACACACACACACACCTGAGGATATATAAACACACACACACACACACACACACCTGAGGATACATAAACACACACAAACACATGAGGATACATACACACACACACACACACCTGAGGATACATAAACACACACACCTGAGGATACATAAACACACAAACACGAGGATACATAAACACACACACACACACACACACACACACACACACACACACACACAGGGTGGAAGCAGTTCCCATCAACAATCCATACTGTACGAGCTGACACTCAAAGTAGAGAGGGGTGGAGGCTCCACCTACCAAAGAGGTGGAGGTGGAGGCTCCGCCCAGCAGAGGGGTGGAGGCTCCGCCCAGCAGAGGGGTGGAGGCTCCGCCCAGCAGAGGGGTGGAGGCTCCACCCAGCAGAGGGGTGGAGGCTCCACCCAGCAGAGGGGTGGAGGCTCCGCCCAGCAGAGGGGTGGAGGCTCCGCCCAGCAGAGGGGTGGAGGCTCCGCCCAGCAGAGGGGTGGAGGCTCCGCCCAGCAGAGGGGTGGAGGCTCCACCCAGCAGAGGGGTGGAGGCTCCGCCCAGCAGAGGGGTGGAGGCTCCGCCCCAGCAGAGGGGTGGAGGCTCCACCCAGCAGAGGGGTGGAGGCTCCACCCAGCAGAGGGGTGGAGGCTCCGCCCAGCAGAGGGGTGGAGGCTCCGCCCAGCAGAGGGGTGGAGGCTCCACCCAGCAGAGGGGTGGAGGCTCCGCCCAGCAGAGGGGTGGAGGCTCCGCCTACCAAAGAGGTGGAGGTGGAGGCTCCGCCCAGCAGAGGGGTGGAGGCTCCGCCCAGCAGAGGGGTGGAGGCTCCGCCCAGCAGAGGGGTGGAGGCTCCGCCCAGCAGAGGGGTGGAGGCTCCGCCCAGCAGAGGGGTGGAGGCTCCGCCCAGCAGAGGGGTGGAGGCTCCGCCCAGCAGAGGGGTGGAGGCTCCACCCAGCAGAGGGGTGGGGGTTCCTACCTCTCTCAGCGTCCTGGCAGCTTTAGCAGAGGGTTCCTGTGAGAGGAGCAGCTCTGCTTTGATTGGCCGAGCTGGAGGAGCGGTCTGCAGGGATTGGATGGTGAAGGTGGAGTACAGCCCAGACTTCATGTAGTCGTTACGACAGCTCTTCTGGGTGTTGCTAGGCAACGAGCGCTGTAATTCAACCAATCACCGTTCAGTTTTTCATCTTCAAAAATGTGTGGTAAAAATTCTAAGTAGTGAACTAACTATTCAGTATAGCTCTTTAGATATATAACGTAATATGTACTATAGTTCTAACTATGTAGTAAAATATGAAGTATAGTTACTATATGTATTGATATAGTTCTATATATGAACTCATATCAAGGTGTCACCTGCATTAGGCCCTTTGACAGACAGCTGTTTGCCCCTCCCCCGGGGCTTTTGGATTGGCTGTTGGGGTCCGAGTTGTCCCGCCTCTCGTCGCCGCCCTGCAGCACCTCCAGCAGCAGGTTGTCAGGCTGGCCCACAAACTTATAGACGAACTTCTGGCCGCTCACCTTCTTAATGATGTTCTGTTGGGAGACATGAGCATCATGGGAGAGGCAGGAGGAACCAGCCCCAGTCAGCTACAACACATCATGGTAGCACCGTAGCTTGGTGCTAGAGCTAGGAGAGGCAGGAGGAACCAGCCCCAGTCAGCTACAACACATCCCTCCCCTCCCTTCAGGCCTCCCTCCCCAGCCCCTCCCCCAAACAGGTGACTAGCCCGCTAGCCTTAGCACTAGGTCTGCTAGCCTGGAGGAAGCCTCCGGTCATGGGGCCACGCGTGGACAGGCAGAGCGCGCAGGTTGTAGCACCAGCAGTACCTTGTCGTAGTAGTATCTGAGCGCGCGGCTCAGCTTGTCGTAGTTCATGTTGTGCTTGTTCTTGCGGAGGCCCCAGAGCCGGGCCACCTCCTCCGCGTCCAGCAGCTTGAACTCCCCGTCCTCACCTGTCCAGGTGATCAGGTGGCGCTGGCTGGCGTCGTCCAGCAGGTGGAGCAGGAACTGCCACAGAGTGATGGAGGGGTCCATGGCTGAGGGGGACGGGGGGGGACATGTCATGTCTATGGAGATGAGTAAAGAGCAGTCCACCACGGCCCAGCGCAGGGTGGAAAGACTAGACCACGTCTGCCATCATGTGGCTCAGTTCGAGGGACTAGTTTGCTTTACGCCAATCCTGACCACTACTGTACTTTCTCTTCTGCATATTTAACCTTTAAAACGTTTTTCCTGTGTTCAATTTTAAACTGCTTTGGCTATGTGTCGTTTATTTACCATGCCTATTCATCTCTTTTTAAGTGAAGTCTCACTCACTTGGACAAGGGAGTGAGAGAGTGAAGAGTGAGAGTGTACACCACTCACACCTCCGTTGGTTTTCTTTACTTACATGTTGCTTATTAGTGTTTGTGGATATCTCTGTGATAGAGAAACAGAGATATAGACTGAGAGAGAGAGGGGGGGGGGGGGGGGCGCAGTAGAGATGGGTGAAGGACAAGTCCTGCATTCTAATTAGTCACATTAACATTCAGACAGCCAATAAGCAGCCAGGACCCATCACCATGGTGACCTTTCATCTCACGTTACCAGGGTAACACACACACACTCTACAACGAATACGCACCAACAACAACAGACAGACAGACTTCCCCAACTAATCTACAGACTGTTGTTTGTGGTAGTGCATCATCTATACTTTCTAAGGATTAAGTAAAAATATTACGTTTTGACAGGTGAAATGTATTGTTTACTGGTGTGTGTGTGTGTGTGTGTGTGTGTGTGTGTGTGTGTGTGTGTGTGTGTGTGTGTGTGTGTGTGTGTGTGTGTGTGTGTGTGTGCGCAAGCGCGCGCGTGTGTGTCCGCCCATACAGGTACAGACCTGCAACAAAATTCCATGTTCAGATTACACTATATATGCATGTTTACGATAATATTATGTTAGGCCGCTTCGGTTCTTCCGTAAACTCCACATTAGTTAATCTCACCATTTATCAGCGGGTTTGAATCCATCTGCTCCAGATTATATTATTTCATTCCACCACCTTGCGAATAATAATAATTAAAAAAAAACTAAAAACTAAATTACATCCATAAATCCATGACGACGATTCCCAAAATCGCAACAGTAGCAGTCAGAAGTCAGGGGCGGAGGATGTCCGCTCCGGCGCCGAGGTGGAGGCGCTGATCCCGGCTGCAGGTGGAGACCATCGCCCCCTCCATGCCTGGCTCCACAGCCCCGATAGCAGCCGAGGCTAACTAGCAACCAGATGCTAGCTAAGAACGATATGTCTCGGAGCTAAAGGGCTAATCCCGATGCGGCAGTCTTCACCTCTCGGGGAGTCTAGTCCAGCAGCGGCTTGGTCCCACCACAGGTCTAGTGTTGCTGTGTTGGTCAGCGTCTACAGCGCCAGCTAGTTAGCCGTTAGCTTCCCGTGCTAACGTTAAGCCTTCTGCTCAGACTCCCACCTCCCCAGCAACGCTGGCTGTGCAGTTCAGAAGAGACAACCAGCTGTACTGTCAAAGCACCGGGTCGTTTTCACTCCTGCTCGCGGTAGCCGAGTCCCGTAGACAAATCTCCAAGTTGCTAACTTTTTGTATTAAATATTAAAACAGTAAAAATATAACTCGTTTTAGTCCTCACTTCCTGTTTTGACAGAACGCCCCCTCGCTGCGCTCGGCCCAGCAGAGCTAGGGACGTCATTACGTGACGTCATGGCTGGCCGACACACGACATAGCGTCACCAAGCGGATCACACACCCGTTAAAGCGCTGCTTTAATCAAGGTTCATCATTCAGACCAATATTAGCCACACGTGTCTAAATGTATTGCGTGATTGAGTATATCTATAGTGTGTTATTTTGATATAATATTTTGGTACACCACTCTTTTCTATTCAGCATTCTGTTTCCATGGTAATGGTGATGGGAACAGAGGTTGCGTAAACATCTCACGCGCTACCCGCTCTTCCAACAGGAACCAATCGCTGCTGCTAGCATTGCTGCTGCTCCACCTGGTGGCCACTGCTGATATTACATAACACAACCCTGTGAAACTACAGAAAAACATTTGCCATTATAACATTATTAACATAAAATATATGAGTTTATAGGAATACTTTTAAAGAAATATGGTTACTTTTATTGTTTTTATTGTAATATAAGTATTTACATATTTTACAACCATCAGCACATCATGTTGAGGTAATGTATGTATTGTGTCTGCAAGTTCACTTCCACTAAAGAGATAGACAGGTCTAAAGACAGACAGACAGCTCTAAGGAAGAAGACAGGGCTAATGACAGACAGACAGGGCTAAGAAAGACAGACAGCTCTAAAGACAGAGACAGGTCTAAGGAAAACAGACAGATCCAAAGACAGACAGACAGGGCTTAAGACAGACAGGGGTAAAGACTGACAGACAGGGCTAAGGAAGACAGACAGGTCTAAGGAAGACAGACAGGTCTAAAGAAGACAGACAGGTCTAAAGAGACAGACAGGTCTAAAGACAGAGACAGGGCTAAGGAAGACAGACAGGCTAAGGAAGACAGACAGGTCTAAAGAAGACAGACAGGTCTAAAGACAGACAGACAGGGCTAAGGAAGACAGGCAGGTCTAAGGAAGACAGACAGGTCTAAAGACAGACAGACAGGTCTAAGGAAGACAGACAGGTCTAAGGAAGACAGAGGTTTAAGCTCCTCCCCCTCCTACAAGACGCGCTGCTGGTCATCTTCTGGGAGTTCAGCCAGACCCTGTAGCTCCCGCAGACCCTGCAATGACATCATCATGACATCATCTTAACATCATAATGACATCATCTTAACATCATCATGATCTCCTATTTACATCATCATGACCTCCTCATTACATCATCATGATCTCATCATTACATCATCATGACCTCATCTTAACATAATCATTACATCATCATGACATCATCATGACCTCATCATTACATCATCATTACATCATCATGACCTCATCATTACATCATCTCAACAGTCTGACCCTGCAGACCCCAACAACATCATCATGAATTTATGTTAAGATCATCCTAAAATGATCTCTCGCTCATACATTTGTTAAACATATATTGTTTAATAATATATTTAGTAATATAATAAATCAACACATAACTAAATATTGTCTGGTTGTTACGGAGTCCTACAGGAGTCCTACACACTATAGAGATGATGACATGGTTAGCTAAGCTTAACCCTCGCTCTGTAGAGAGGATGACAGGGTTAGCTAGCCCTAGCCCTGTAGAGAGGATGACAGGGTTAGCTAGCCCTAGCCCTGTAGAGAGGATGACAGGGTTAGCTAGCCCTATCCCTGTAGAGAGGATGACAGGGTTAGCTTAGCTTAACCCTAGCCCTGTAGAGAGGATGACAGGGTTAGCTAAGCTTAACCCTAGCCCTGTAGAGAGGATGACAGGGTTAGCTAGCCCTAGCCCTGTAGAGAGGATGAAAGGGTTAGCTCGCTAACCCTAGCCCTGTAGAGAGGATGACAGGGTTAGCTAAGCTTAACCCTAGCCCTGTAGAGAGGATGAAAGGGTTAGCTAGCCCTAGCCCTGTAGAGAGGATGACAGGGTTAGCTAGCCCTAGCCCTGTAGAGAGGATGACAGGGTTAGCTCGCCCTAGCCCTGTAGAGAGGATGACAGGGTTAGCTAGCCCTAGCCCTGTAGAGAGGATGACAGGGTTAGCTAGCCCTGTAGAGAGGATGACAGGGTTAGCTAAGCTTAACCCTAGCCCTGTAGAGAGGATGACAGGGTTAGCTAAGCTTAACCCTAGCCCTGTAGAGAGGATGACAGGGTTAGCTAGCCCTAGCCCTGTAGAGAGGATGAAGGGGTTAGCTAGCCCTAGCCCTGTAGAGAGGATGACAGGGTTAGCTAGCCCTAGCCCTGTAGAGAGGATGACAGGGTTAGCTAGCCGTAGCCCTGTAGAGAGGATGACAGGGTTAGCTAGCCCTAGCCCTGTAGAGAGGATGTAACCCTCTCAAGCCCCTGAGATTTGAGGCTTGTGCTAAACTTGTACAACCAATGTGATTATTCTACGACCATGCTTATCCCACTACGTTTCTCCTACTTCTATTCTAGTACTCCTCCTAGGACTGAGTACTCACCTCAAGCACCATGCGGATGTTAGCCTTGATCTTGGCCGAGTCTTTGGTGAGCAGCTCTGTGTGGCTGAGGAGAGACGAGGGGTCACACAGGAAGATCTCTCACAGGCAGATCTCTCACGGGTCTACTAACAGATGATATACAATGGGAGGGAACTCACGCATTCAGCTGCCTGGTTTTCTTCTCTATGAAGCGAAGAGCTTCAGCGTGGCTCATTTCCACAAAGAAGCCGTAGCCCACCGCCACAAAGACTTTAGAGGAGTCCTCCCTAGAAGATAACAACGTTCTTTATCAACCCCAGACAGGAAACACACAGCTTACAGGGTCCTGGTGTTCTATACCTGGTGTTCTATAGTGGTGTTCAATAGGGTCCTGGTGTTTCTATAGGGTCCTGGTGTTCTATAGTGGTGTTCAATAGGGTCCTGGTGTGTTCTATAGGGTCCTGGTGTTCTATAGGGTCCTGGTGTGTTCTATAGGGTCCTGGTGTGTATTGTGGGGTCCTGGTGTGTTCTATAGGGTCCTGGTGTTCTATAGGATCCTGGTGTGTATTGTGGGGTCCTGGTGTGTTCTATAGGGTCCTGGTGTTCTATAGGGCCCTGGTGTGTATTGTGGGGTCCTGGTGTGTTCTATAGGATCCTGGTGTTCTGTAGGGTTCTGGTGTGTATTGTGGGGTCCTGGTGTGTATTGTGGGGTCCTGGTGTGTTATATAGGGTCCTTGTGTGTATTATGGGATGGGTCTTACACATGTGCCTGGACATAGAAGTGACAGCCCAGGTCCACCTCGGTCTTCAGCTCACCGTCACCAGACTCCTGCATCCCATGGAAATGGCCCATTAGCACGCTAACAGCCCTCAGACTAAAGGGCCTTGATTCATTATTCAGTATTTCTGTTATTCTTTACTTGCTAGGCCAATGTCAACAGCTGCTTCCCATTGCATTTTGAGAGAGAGAGAGAGAGAGAGAGAGAGAGAGAGAGAGAGAGAGAGAGAGAGAGAGAGAGAGAGAGAGAGAGAGAGAGATTCTGAGTCTACCTGCAGGCTTTGAATGGTGTTCTTCAGCTGGAGATATTGGGCAATCTTCTCATAAACGCCATCTCTCTGCTCCAGCACCTTCCTGCAACACAAGAGGGTTAGACCCTTCTCAAAGGTTCAGTCCTGGTCCATGAATGGGCGTGTTATAATGCTAGTGTTTCTGATGTGTGTAGTATTGTGTAGTATGTGTGTATGTGTGTAGTATGTGTGTAGTAGTGTGTGTATGTGTGTAGTATGTGTGTATGTGTGTGTAGTACTGTGTGTATGATGTGTGTAGTATTGTGTGTATGTGTGTAGTATTGTGTGTATGTGTGTAGTATGTGTGTATGTGTGTGTAGTACTGTGTGTATGTGTGTGTAGTACTGTGTGTATGATGTGTGTAGTATTGTGTGTATGTGTGTAGTATGTGTGTATGTGTGTGTAGTACTGTGTGTATGTGTGTGTAGTACTGTGTGTATGATGTGTGTAGTACTGTGTGTATGTGTGTAGCACTTACTGCAGGTCTCTTTTCAGAACATCGCTAATAAAGGTTTCGTACTGCCGGATCTTGTCTCTGTTCGCCATGTTGTTGAAGCTTCACCCGGACTTTACTGACATAGAGATAGGATTACTATTTAGCTGCATTATATTTATATCAAGTACCCTCCAGTCGCGTGGCCACAGTAATCGGCAACTTGGCAATTTCCGGAAACTCGTTGTCAAATTAAAAGCCCGCCTGTATGCCGGCTATAACGTCTCACAAAACATCGACCCATATCATTCGCGACGATGTATTCGTTAATTAATTATACTAACTTGAAGAGATTTATTATTTGAACGTTTTTTTATGAAAAATATCTTATGTTATCCAACTTCTGCCCAGAAATGATCTGGAACCCTCTTCGCTGGATATAATTCTAATCGCGCTAACGTTACATCCAGGCAGGGTTCAAATATTAATATATCCACAGTAACGTGCGATGGCTGATAGAGGAAATTAGAAGATTATTTTAGATCATTTTAGATTATTTTATGTAAAATCAAACACATTAAAACCGTTACTTCCGGTCACATGATCGGACATGCCAATGAATAACCTATATCTCGGGGAGTTGACCGTAGGCAACCAGAAACTAAAGGTAACAAAGCGCTTTTATTGAATACCTATGGAATACATGTAGGCTAGTGTTCACGAACAGCCAGAGCTCAGTGTATCTGATATTTGGGCGGACAGCGGGCTTGTGTTGTGAGGTTGCGCGGGTGTTGTTGGCTGTGGTAACCTAGGAGACGGGATGGACCAGTACAGCATCTTGGGTCGGATCGGAGAGGGCGCGCACGGCATCGTGTTCAAAGCCAAACATATCGAGGTAGTAAACACTGTGTCACGTGTGTGTGTGTGTGTGTGTGTGTGTGTGTGTGTGTGTGTGTGTGTGTGTGTGTGTGTGTGCGTGTATTTATATCTATATATATATATATCTAGATATATATATATATATATATATATACATATATATATAGATATACCAGTCTGTAATATATATATTACAGACAAATGGTCACTATGAAGGTGTGTGTGTGTGTGTTCAGATGATGTGTGTATTACATATATATTAAGAAGATGTGTGAGTGTTCAGATGATTATTACATATAGATCATATATGTATGTGTTCCAGACTGGTCAGACGGTCGCCATGAAGAAGGTGTGTGTGTGTTCAGATGATTATTACATATAGATCATATATGTATGTGTTCCAGACTGGTCAGACGGTCGCCATGAAGAAGGTGGCTCTACGGAGGTCAGAGGAGGGCATCCCTAACCAGGCTCTGAGGGAGATCAAAGCTCTGCAGGAGATCGAAGACAACCCTTATGTAGGTCCCTCGCTCACCTCCTACCCCCTCAACTCCTACACCCTCACGTAGGTCCCTCACTCACCTCCTACACC
>JACYXH010000361.1:602500-605000 GCA_026745465.1 Lota lota | reverse complement strand
ACACATATACACACATATATATAGTACACATATATATAGTACATTTATAGTTCATATATATAGTACACAAATATATATAGAACACATATGTATGTAGTACACACATATGTATAATACACACACACACACACACACACACACACACATATATATATATATATATATATATATATATATATATATATATCTGCATATTAATAGAGGTGTCTTATTCATAATGGGTTTATTAATATATTCCTTATAAACGTATTAATCATAATTGGGGTATTAATTATAATAGCAGTATTCATGTATTCAGAGTAGGTGTATTCAGACACGGTAGTACTATGTCATGATCCGCGCACGCATTTGAAAACCAATCAATGACTATGGATCAATATGTTTCTGAATAGATTCCTCAACACACACCCACTCTCGTGTCGGCCCTGCGTCACTATGACAACGGCCATCCCTACTGGCTGCCTCGTCTCCGCGGCTACGCAGAGAGCTAACGGCAGTGAAGTGACGACACAGCGGTTACCATTGAGGGGGATGGTGGCGGTAGCGGCGGGTAGCGGTAGCGGACGGTAGCGGTAGCGGGGGGTAGCGGTAGCGGACGGTAGCGGCGGGTAGCGGTAGCGGAGGGTAGCGGCGGGTAGCGGTAGCGGACGGTAGCGGTAGCGGGGGGTAGCGGTAGCGGACGGTAGCGGCGGGTAGCGGTAGCGGAGGGTAGCGGTAGCGGAGGGTAGCGGTTACCTCAGGCCCCCCCGAGGGGGACTCAGGCCCCCCTGCTGAACCCAGGAAGGAGACGCAGGGGCACAGGAGGGAAGGAGAGGAAAGAGATGCTATTAAATAGGTTTCAGAGAATAAGGACCAACATGATGTCCTGCTATACATGAGCGCTACGCTGTGTGTACAGCCCACATGACATTACAGCTCATAAAGGCTAGTATGTAGCATGTAACACATTACTATACAGCATTTAGCACATCATGGGTGTTGATGGTATTCAAAGGGATGCATTGCTGAATTGCTATCATTAATATGTTGACAGACAGAGTTGATGATGCATGCTGGGTGTTTGTGTGTTCTTATGTGGGGTCTGTCCCTAGTGCCGTGGTTACCGTAACGCTAACGACACACACGTGCGAGAAAGTAAAAGTTATTTGACTCTTCGCATGGGGTCCCATAATGAAAAGGTTGGATGGCGTCGTTAGCTGGTTACCACGGTAACGGTACCTGGTACCCCGGGGAGACCGGACCGCTAAAGGGCACTCGGTTCCCAGCATGCACTGGGGTTTAATATAGCAGGTACTGCATCAGGGTGTCACACCTGGCCCCAAGCCAGCTGACCTCCACCAATCTCTGCGGCTGTAGGCTGGGTGGAGAGTTAGCAGGTGTGTGTGTGTGCGTGTGTGCGTGTGTGTGTGTGTGTCACATGTTCAACCCTCACTCAGAGTTCTCGGATCAGGATGACAACATGCTAGCAGTAATCTTTGTGTTACAGGCAGCACTCTCAATCCCAACCAACTCACTCTTAACTCACTTTAACTCCTAACTCACTCTTTACTAATTCACTTCAAACTCACTCCTACCCCAATCTCACTCCTAAATTGCTGTTCTACCTAACAAATTCACTCCTTACTAACTCACTCCTAATTCACTCACTCCTAACATACTCTCACTCCTAGCTAACTCACTCCTTACTCACACCTAACTCACCCTCACTCCTGACTCTCTCACTCCTCCTAACTAATTCACTCCTAAATAACCCTCACTCATAATTCACTCACTCCTTACTAACTCACACCTAACTCACCCTCACTCCTGACTCTCACTCCTCCTAACTAATTCACTCCTAACTAATTCATTCTTAACTAACTAACCATCACTCCTAATTCACTCTCCTAATTTACTCACTCCTAGCTAATTCACTCCTATCTCACTCCTTACTAACTCATCCTCACTCCCAACTCTCACTCCTAACTGAGGAGTGAGGTTTGGGTTAGGCTGTGTGTTTAGTGGAACAGTGGCAAAGTTCACATGGTTTAAACATGATTCATGTTGGGTCTTAATCGCCAGTCTGTGATATCACCTCCATGCACAGTTATATATAACTGTATATCTCTGTCTGAGACAAATTATAATTATGGATAATTATTAGAATACTTACAGTATATATATTAGGAGTAGATTCCACCTTCACCAGAACTGGGTCTAGATCAGAGTTTGGCTACTCCCTTTCTTGTTGGTGAATGTGTAATCTATTCCTGGTAATTATCCTATGAATGATCTTGGATGAATTATCCTAGTTGAGAACCTTTGTCCCTGGCTATGTACAAATGTGTATGTGGGATATAATGACTATAATGTGATATAATGACTATAAAGTCATTAAAAGAGCTATCACAAGCTGCTGTGTGGTGTTCGCTCATGAGGTTACAGACGTGTCATTCAAGCTGCTGAGGGGAAGATTCAGGGGAAGAGAGAGCAGAGCAACGTCCCTCCCTCCCTCCCTCCC
>JACYXH010000361.1:592500-597500 GCA_026745465.1 Lota lota | reverse complement strand
CCCGCTTGAAGGTTCGTCTTTAACTGATGACGCGCTCGTCACATGTCGACACAACACTCACACTTACGCGTGACGATGTCCAGTCTTCAGAACAGGACTGTGCATGGCGAAGACGTAAGAACGCGGTTTCATAGGCCTATGTTCCTACAATTTGATTCTTGCTCCAACCGGCAAGCAGGGCTGACGCCGCCGCAGCCCGCTGGGAGGCGGTCGGAGCGCGTTGGTCCGACGCCAGAGATGGTCCATCTCGGGCGCGACTCGACACAGCTCGGCGCGTTTAAACCGGTAGTGGAAATTTAAATCAGCGCTGCATGGTTTGACTCGCGCCAATGGAAAAGGGCCACAGCTGGGCTAGAGCTAGCTAGGCTAGAGCTAGCTAGGCTAGGGCTAGCTGGGCTAGAACTAGCTAGGCTAGGGCTAGCTGTGACAGGGCAAGCTAGGCTATGGCTAGCTGTGACAGGGCTAGCTGGGCTAGGGCTAGCTGGGCCAGGGCTAGCAGGGCTAGGGCTAGCTGGGACAGGGTTAGCTAGTTAGGGCTAAATGGGCCAGGGCTAGTTGAGCCAGGGCTAGGGATAGCTGGGCCAGGGCTTTATACTCCCCTCTCTCTTCCTCCCTCTCTCATCACCTCTCTCCTCCTCCCTCTCTCCTGTCTCATCACCTCTCTTCTCCTCCCTCTCTCCTGTCTCATCACCTCTCTCCTGTCTCATCACCTCTCTCCTGTCTCATCACCTCTCTCCTCTCTCCTCCTCCCTCTCTCCTCTCTCTCCTCTCTCTTCTCCTCCCTCTCTCCTCTCTCATCACCTCTCCTCCTCCCTCTCTCCTCTCTCTCCTCCTCCCTCTCTCCTCTCTCATCACCTCTCTCCTCCTCCCTCTCTCCTCTCTCATCACCTCTCCTCCTCCCTCTCTCCTCTCTCTCCTCCTCCCTCTCTCCTCTCTCATCACCTCTCTCCTCCTCCCTCTCTCCTCTCTCATCACCTCTCCTCCTCCCTCTCTCCTCTCTCTCCTCCTCCCTCTCTCCTGTCTCATCACCTCTCTCCTCCTCTCTCTCTCCTCCTCCCTCTCTCCTCTCTCATCACCTCTCTCCTCCTCCCTCTCTCCTCTCTCTCCT
This sequence comes from Lota lota, assembly GCA_026745465.1. Classification (NCBI taxonomy): domain Eukaryota; kingdom Metazoa; phylum Chordata; class Actinopteri; order Gadiformes; family Lotidae; genus Lota; species Lota lota. The sequence continues at coordinate 596,392 of JACYXH010000361.1, read as the reverse complement.
CTCTCTCCTCTCTCTCCTGTCTCATCACCTCTCCTCTCCCCTCCTCCTCCCCCCCTCAGGAACAAGGTTCTGGGTATCTCTGAGGGGCTGGACCAGCCTGGTCGGATGAACTGGGAGATGCTCCTCTGTCTGGTGGCCGTCTGGATCCTCGTCTACTTCTGTGTCTGGAAGGGAGTCAAGTCTACTGGCAAGGTGCACACGCACACGCACACGCACACACACACACACACACACACACACACACAGTTGTGCTTCCTCCAGCTCCTCAGGTTGAAGCTGCTGTTAGCAGAAGTACTTCAGTAGCACTACTAGGTAGTAGAAATACTGCTTGGTACGTAAGGGAGGCAGTCTGGGCCGTAATCCTTGAAGCACCCAAACACAAACACACACTCCACACTCACAAAACCTGCATGCACGCGCAAACACACACTCCACACTCACAAAACCTGCATGCACGCGCAAACACACACTCCACACTCACAAAACCTGCATGCACGCGCAAACACACTCCACACTCACAAAATCTGCATGCACGCGCAAACACACACTCCACACTCACTAAACTCTTGTCCTTTAGGGTTGTACCGACCAAGCAGCATCCAATCATCCTTATCAGTCATTATGGGACAAGATAAACGTGATGTCACTGACTATCAATAAAGAGGCTGCACAGCTTCTCCCTAGGACCGGCCAACTGAAGGTCAAAGTTCATTGCTTATGACATCTAGTGGTGACCCTTCCTCTGAAGGGAACAGCTTTCCCCAGCAAACCACTGCAACACGTAACCAATCAAAAACCAAAGTAGAGCATGTTTCAGGGATTATTGCCTAAACGGCCTCCAATGCATGTCACACACACACACACGCACACACACACGCACACACACACACACACACACACACACACACAGACAGACACACACACACACACACAGACACACACACACACACACACACACAGACACACACACACACGGCTCTGTTGCTTTGACAACCACTAGAAGGGGAGGATGCAGCCTCGGGACGAACGGGATTGGTTGTTCGTTAAAGGGGGCGGTACCACTGCAGTGGGACGTGACCGTTGGGACACACACACACACACACACGCACACACACGCACACGCACACGGAGAGAGAGAGAGAGCGAGCGAGAGAGAGAGAGAGAGAGAGAGAGAGAGAGAGAGAGAGAGAGAGAGAGCGAGAGAGAGCAGGAGAATGAGAGAGGAAAGAGAAAGAAATAGAATGACATCAACAGAACCTCATGTTCTCTTAAAGGTTAACTAACATCCCAGTGTGTGTGTGTGTGTGTGTGTATGTGTGTGTCTGTATGTGTCTGTATGTGTGTGTGTCTGTATGTGTGTGTGTGTATGTGTATGTGTCTGTGTGTATGTGTGTGTGTATGTCTGTGTCTGTATGTCTGTGTGTGTGTGTGTGTGTGTGTGTGTGTGTGTGTGTGTGTGTGTGTGTGTGTGTGTGTGTGTGTGTGTGTGTGTGTGTGTGTAGATCGTGTACTTCACCGCTACCTTCCCCTACGTGGTCCTGGTGATCCTGTTCGTGCGAGGGGTAACGCTCCCCGGAGCGTACGACGGCATCATGTTCTACATCAAGCCTGACTGGAGCAAACTGGGAGAGGCTCAGGTCAGCGCGGTGACGTTTAAATCAGACAGTTCAACTCCATGTCGCTGCAGTCGAGGGAAAAAGAAACCATACAAACACACACGTCAAATTATGTGTTAAAACCGCAACACTTTGTTGTCTTGAACGCAGCATCACACCTAGTTAACACCTAGCCAATACCTAGCTAACACATGGCTTACATCTAGCTAAAGCCTAGCTTACACCTAGCTAAAGCCTAGCTTACACCTAGCCAACACCCAGTCAATACCTAGCTAACACATGGCTTACATCTAGCTAAAGCCTAGCTTACACCTAGCCAACACCCAGTCAATACCTAGCTAACACATGGCTTACATCTAGCTAAAGCCTAGCTTACACCTAGCCAACACCCAGTCAATACCTAGCTAACACATGGCTTACATCTAGCTAAAGCCTAGCTTACACCTAGCCAACACCCAGTCAATACCTAGCTAACACATGGCTTACATCTAGCTAAAGCCTAGCTTACACCTAGCCAACACCCAGTCAATACCTAGCTAACACATGGCTTACATCTAGCTAAAGCCTAGGTTACACCTAGCCAACACCCAGTCAATACCTAGCCTTAGCTAAAACCGTGTTAGTACTAAGCACACACCAAGCTAATAATTAATCCCACTTTGTTACTTGACTAAATTGTGTATTAAACAATTGAGATCAGACAGACAGACAGACACGCAGAAGGCTGAGCATGTGGCTGACCTCTGACCTCTGCCCTCTGACCCTAGGTATGGATTGATGCAGGTACTCAGATATTCTTCTCCTACGCCATCGGTCTGGGAGCTCTGACCGCACTGGGCAGCTACAACCGCTTCAACAACGACTGCTACAGGTACTACAGTGGTACTGCTACAGGTACTACAGTAGTACTGCTACAGGTACTACAGTAGTACTGCTACAGGTACTACAGCAGTACTGCTACAGGTACTACAGCAGTACTGCTACAGTAGTACTGCTACAGGTACTACAGTAGTACTGCTACAGTAGTACTGCTACAGGTACTACAGTAGTACTGCTACAGTAGTACTGCTACAGGTACTACAGTAGTACTGCTACAGGTACTACAGTAGTACTGCTACAGGTACTACAGTAGTACTGCTACAGTAGTACTGCTACAGGTACTACAGTAGTACTGCTACAGTAGTACTGCTACAGGTACTACAGTAGTACTGCTACAGGTACTACAGTAGTACTGCTACAGGTACTACAGTAGTACTGCTACAGGTACTACAGCAGTACTGCTACAGGTACTACAGCAGTACTGCTACAGTAGTACTGCTACAGGTACTACAGTAGTACTGCTACAGTAGTACTGCTACAGGAACTACAGTAGTACTGCTACAGTAGTACTGCTACAGTAGTACTGCTACAGGTACTACAGTAGTACTGCTACAGTAGTACTGCTACAGTAGTACTGCTACAGGTACTACAGCAGTACTGCTACAGGTACTACAGTGGTACTGCTACAGGTACTACAGTAGTACTGCTACAGGTACTACAGTAGTACTGCTACAGGTACTACAGTAGTACTGCTACAGGTACTACAGCAGTACTGCTACAGTAGTACTGCTACAGGTACTACAGTAGTACTGCTACAGTAGTACTGCTACAGGTACTACAGTAGTACTGCTACAGGTACTACAGTAGTACTGCTACAGGTACTACAGTAGTACTGCTACAGGTACTACAGCAGTACTGCTACAGGTACTACAGCAGTACTGCTACAGTAGTACTGCTACAGGTACTACAGTAGTACTACTACAGTAGTACTGCTACAGGTACTACAGCAGTACTGCTACAGTAGTACTGCTACAGGTACTACAGTAGTACTGCTACAGGTACTACAGTAGTACTGCTACAGGTACTACAGTAGTACTGCTACAGGTACTACAGTAGTACTGCTACAGGTACTACAGTAGTACTGCTACAGTGGTACTGCTACAGGTACTACAGTAGTACTGCTACAGGTACTACAGTAGTACTGCTACAGGTACTACAGTAGTACTGCTACAGGTACTACAGCAGTACTGCTACAGTAGTACTGCTACAGGTACTACAGTAGTACTGCTACAGGTACTACAGCAGTACTGCTACAGTAGTACTGCTACAGGTACTACAGTAGTACTGCTACAGGTACTACAGTAGTACTGCTACAGGTACTACAGCAGTACTGCTACAGTAGTGCTGCTACAGGTACTACAGTAGTACTGCTACAGGTACTACAGTGGTACTGCTAC
>JACYXH010000361.1:585000-587500 GCA_026745465.1 Lota lota | reverse complement strand
CTCTGTGTCGCTCTCTCTCCCCATCTCTCTGTTCTCTCTCTCTCACCCCATCTGTTTCTCTCTCACCCCTTCTCTCTCTCTGTCTTTCTCTCTCTCTCTCTCAACCTAATGTCTCTCCTCTCTCTCATAAGAATTATACTATCCCACTAGTACTGTGTGTGTGTGTGTGTGTGTGTGTGTGTGTGTGTGTGTGTGTGTGTGTGTGTGTGTCCAAAGCTGTACTGTACTCTGGCATGGATGTTATTAAACTGATTCTTCAAACAAACCACAGAAACCTAGCAAGCATAGGGTATCGTACCTATACCCTATGCTTGCTAGGTTAGGATGTGTTGCCAATGTCTCTTGCTAATGTTGGATAGGTATCGGTACGATACCTATCCAACATTACAAGAGACATTAGCATAGGGACAAGCATAGGGTATCGTACCTATCCAACATTAGCAAGAGTCATTAGCATAGGGACAAACATAGGGTATCGTACCTATCCAACATTAGCAAGAGTCATTAGCATAGGGACAAGCATAGGGTATCGTACCTATCCAACATTAGCAAGAGTCATTAGCATAGGGACAAACATAGGGTATCGTACCTATCCAACATTAGCAAGAGTCATTAGCATAGGGACAAGCATAGGGTATCGTACCTATCCAACATTAGCAAGAGACATTAGCATAGGGACAAGCATAGGGTATCGTACCTATCCAACATTAGCAAGAGTCATTAGCATAGGGACAAGCATAGGGTATCGTACCTATCCAACATTAGCAAGAGTCATTAGCATAGGGACAAACATAGGGTATCGTACCTATCCAACATTAGCAAGAGTCATTAGCATTGGGACAAGCATAGGGTATCGTACCTATCCAACATTAGCAAGAGACATTAGCATAGGGACAAGCATAGGGTATCGTACCTATCCAACATTAGCAAGAGTCATTAGCATAGGGACAAGCATAGGGTATCGTACCTATCCAACATTAGCAAGAGTCATTAGCATAGGGACAAGCATAGGGTATCGTACCTATCCAACATTAGCAAGATACATTAGCATAGGGACAAGCATAGGGTATCGTACCTATCCAACATTAGCAAGAGACATTAGCATAGGGACAAGCATAGGGTATCGTACCTATCCAACATTACAAGAGACATTAGCATAGGGAAAAGCATAGGGTATCGTACCTGTCCAACATTAGCCAACCCTTGTTGGTGTCTCTAGCCATCAGATCAGCCTTTAGATTACGGTCTGAAGTCTGACGCAGACGAGCCCCCGTCTGGGTGAAGGGGGCGCTTCATGTTTGTTTCGACCAATCACGTTGCTGGAGGCGGGGCTCTGTGAGAACGTTATTGATGAACACAAACTCGGCCGTGACTAGCAAACAGTGTAAAGGTTTCAGAACATCAACCGTGTAGACTGACCACTGTAGAAACACACGTCTTAAATCCCTTCTGAAAGCTTCATCCACCGTGTGGAGGAGGTGCTCTTGGGTAGAACTGTAGTAGCGAAATATATAATATATTTATAATACTTACAGACTATCACCATACTGAAACAGGAAGCAAGGCGGAACTCCGCCCCTTTCAGTTTGTGGTTTCCGGCCCAGTCTCTGTGCCCCCTCCCCCAGAAGTTTTGCTATCAAGATTCCGCTAACTATCCGATGTAGCTCAGCTGATGTTAGCACCATGTTAGCTGATGTTAGCACCATGTTAGCACCATGTTAGCTGATGTTAACACCATGTTAGCTGATGTTAGCACCATGTTAGCTATTGTTAACACCATGTTAGCTGAGGTTAACACCATGTTAGCTGAGGTTAACACCATGTTAGCTGATGTTAACACCATGTTAGCTTATGTTAGCACCATGTTAGCTATTGTTAGCACCATGTTAGCTGATGTTAGCACCATGTTAGCTGATGTTAGCACCATGTTAGCTGATGTTAGCTGAGGTTAACACCATGTTAGCTGATGTTAGCACCATGTTAGCTGATGTTAGCACCATGTTAGCTGATGTTAGCACCATGTTAGCTGATGTTAGCACCATGTTAGCTGATGTTAGCACCATGTTAGCTGATGTTAACACCATGTTCAGGCACTGAATGTAAAGACGTGTTGTTCAGAGAAGGTCTTGTGCTAACGGTGGCTAGTGGTTTGGCGCTCAATGTTCCTTGTGTGCGCACTCTTTGTGTTTGTGTGTGTATGGATGTGTGTGTGATTGTGTGTGTGATTGTGTGTGTGTGTGTGTTAAGTGTTCTTTGGAGGATTACCTGACCAGAGCCTCTTGAGATGAGTCTCATCTCGCTCTGTCCCGTCGTCCTTCAACGGCAGGTAAATACACACCTGTACACACACCTGCACACACACACACCTGTAAAACATACCTTGTAACACACACACATCCATACACCTGTAATACATACCTTGTAACACACACACAACCATACACCTGTAACACACACACACACACCTGTAATATACATATTGTAACACACACAACCATAC
>JACYXH010000361.1:555000-580000 GCA_026745465.1 Lota lota | reverse complement strand
CGCACGCACACACGCGCACACACATAAAAGAAAAGAACCGGCTACCTGTCTGACCTACCTGTCTGACCTCTTAGCGAGTGCTAAGCTAGCGAGTGTTAAACTAGCGAGCTAGTCACGTGTTTGGGGGAGTGGCTTTCTAGTCTACTCTGCTGGTTTCTCCAAATGCCCTCCAAAGCTTTGAATTTTACCCACGGCACCTTACCAATAGCAGTTCTAGATCATTCTAACGATATGCTAATGAGATGTTAATGCTATGCTAATGAGATGCGGATGTGTTCAGGGGCGGACCGCTTCATGGACGACGTGGCTCGTATGATTGGCTATCGGCCCTTCCCCTGGATGAAGTGGTGCTGGAGCTTCATCACACCCTGCGTGTGCATGGTCAGTGTGTGTCTCTCTCTCTCTCTCTCTCTCTCTCTCTCTCTCTCTCTCTCTCTCTCTCTCTCTGTCTAACTCGTAGTCTCTCTCTCTCTCTCTCTCTCTCTCTCTCTCTCTCTCTCTCTCTCTCTCTCTCTCTCTCTCTCTCTCTCTCTCTCTCTCTCTCTCTCTCTCTCTCTCTCTCTCTCTCTCTCTCTCTCTCTCTCTCTCTCTCTCTCTCTCTCTCTCTCTACCCCTCTCTAACTCGTAGTCTCTCTGTCTAACTCTACCCCTCTGTCTAACTCTCTCTCTCTCTAACTCTTAGTCTCTCTCTCTCTCTCTCTATCTCTCTCCATAAAGAGTATTAATATGAATAACAGTATTATTCATCATATTATTGGTATACTACCCCAGGGTATCTTCCTGTTCCACCTGGTGAACTACAAGCCTCTGACCTACAACAACGTGTACGTGTACCCCTGGTGGGGGGAGGTGATCGGCTGGTGTCTGGCCCTGTCCTCCATGCTCTGCATCCCCGTCAGCGTCCTCTACAAGCTCTTCAGAGCCAAGGGGACCTTCAAACAGGTGGGTCCTCCCTACTGCTGTAGTACCACACAAAACTACTGCTGTAGCACCACACAAAACTACTGCTGTAGTACCACACAAAACTACTGCTGTAGCACCACACAAAACTACTGCTGTAGCACCACACAAAACTACTGCTGTAGCACCACACAAAACTACTGCTGTAGTACCACACAAAACTACTGCTGTAGCACCACACAAAACTACTGCTGTAGTACCACACAAAACTACTGCTGTAGCACCACACAAAACTACTGCTGTAGCACCACACAAAACTACTGCTGTAGCACCACACAAAACTACTGCTGTAGCACCACACAAAACTACTGCTGTAGTACCACACAAAACTACTGCTGTAGTACCACACAAACAGGTCCTCACTACGTGTGTTGTAGCTGTGTGCAGGGTGGTGTTGACGTGTGTAGTAGCTGTGTGTAGGGTGGTGTTGACGTGTGTTGTAGCTGTGTGCAGGGTGGTGTTGACGTGTGTAGTAGCTGTGTGCAGGGTGGTGTTGACGTGTGTTGTAGCTGTGTGCAGGGTGGTGTTGACGTGTGTAGTAGCTGTGTGCAGGGTGGTGTTGACGTGTGTAGTAGCTGTGTGCAGGGTGGTGTTGACGTGTGTAGTAGCTGTGTGCAGGGTGGTGTTGACGTGTGTTGTAGCTGTGTGTAGGGTGGTGTTGACGTGTGTAGTAGCTGTGTGCAGGGTGGTGTTGACGTGTGTAGTAGCTGTGTGCAGGGTGGTGTTGACGTGTGTTGTAGCTGTGTGCAGGGTGGTGTTGACGTGTGTAGTAGCTGTGTGCAGGGTGGTGTTGACGTGTGTAGTAGCTGTGTGCAGGGTGGTGTTGACGTGTGTTGTAGCTGTGTGTAGGGTGGTGTTGACGTGTGTTGTAGCTGTGTGCAGGGTGGTGTTGACGTGTGTTGTAGCTGTGTGCAGGGTGGTGTTGACGTGTGTAGTAGCTGTGTGCAGGGTGGTGTTGACGTGTGTTGTAGCTGTGTGCAGGGTGGTGTTGACGTGTGTTGTAGCTGTGTGCAGGGTGGTGTTGACGTGTGTTGTAGCTGTGTGCAGGGTGGTGTTGACGTGTGTAGTAGCTGTGTGCAGGGTGGTGTTGACGTGTGTTGTAGCTGTGTGCAGGGTGGTGTTGACGTGTGTTGTAGCTGTGTGCAGGGTGGTGTTGACGTGTGTTGTAGCTGTGTGCAGGGTGGTGTTGACGTGTGTTGTAGCTGTGTGCAGGGTGGTGTTGACGTGTGTAGTAGCTGTGTGCAGGGTGGTGTTGACGTGTGTTTTGTCCCCCAGCGTTGGGCCCACCTGACCACGCCGGTGTGGGGGCCCCACCACATGGAGTACATGGCCCCCGACGCCCACAGCAGGACACCAGCCTTGGCCCCTGGCACCGCGGACCACAACAAGGTCATCATCTTCGAGAGCGTCATGTAGGCCGCGCCCCCCCCCCCCCCCCCACCGGCACCAGCACCCTGCCGGGCGGCTAGCACCCCGTCTGGGTGTGGGGCGCTTCCCTGACCCCTGCTAACAGAACGCTAAAGAAGCGCGCCCACGTGGCGGAGGAGGGCGCCATCTCGCTCTGTTCAGTGTTTTTAAGTCTCCACGTCTTCCTCGTTGCTATTGGCTGTTTGGGAATCACACACGGCCAATCAGGCCCTTTGGGACAGAGTCCTAGACACGCCCCCCCCCACCCTTCCCCGTCCCCCAAGAGGTCATGAACACAAATGCAGTGCCATGCACAAAGGCACTAAGGTACTCTAGCTCCATAAGACTTTTAAATCTAAGAGGACATCTATTGACCCCTAACCCCAACTATAACCCCTTATTACATCTAGTCTGACCTCCAACCTGACTCCTAGTGACCTCTTTCCTCTAATGACCTCTAACCCTTAACCTGACCTCCAACCCGACCTCCACGGTCAGAGTGTTGAGTGCCATTCGGAGTGTTTAGACCCCTAGGGGCCATGGCTGCCATATCACCACTCCCCTCTGGAGAGGAGGAGAGAGGGAGAGCGAGAGAGAGAGAGAGATGGAGTGTGAGAGAGCTGGAGTGAGAGGGAGTGATGGAGGGTGAGAGAGAGAGAGACGGAGAGTGAGATGGAAGGAATGACACTACTAGCCAATCCATGCCTTATGTTGTTGTCTTAACTCCAGCGCCCGGTCAGTCACATGACTAGCCAAACCCACGGCCCTTTGTCTAGGGTTACGGCCAAATCAAGCCTTGCCTCCGGGGGGGGCGTGTCTACAACTCTGTCACCTAGCAACCACCAGGTAACATCAGTGAAAACCCCGTCCAACGTCACATAGATTCAATAACAACCAGTATTTGCACATTGTTGTAAAATACTACTGTTGGCACTTTTAAAAAAATGCGTTTGAAAAAACTGCTTCTGTTTTACATTGTAAAATGGATCAGAGATTTATTTTGTGAAGGCTTTTATTTTGCTGAGACATACATTATATATTGAATATTTTGTGTAATATATTTGATGCAGTATTTGTGATGATGTTTTCTGATCACGTTAAGCTATCAACACCAGTAGGATGGTTGCTGGCGATGCATTTACTTAGCGATGCGTTTAGCTAGCGTTGCGTTAGCTAGCGATGTGTTTAGCTAGCGATGCGTTTAGCTAGCGTTGCGTTTAGCTAGCGTTGCGTTTAGCTAGCGTTGCGTTTAGCTAGCGTTGCGTTAGCTAGCGTTAGCTAGCAATGCTTCCATCTAGCGACGCATTTAGCCAGCGACTTTCCCAGCAGCGACACCCAAAGCAGCTCATTTTTAAATAGGACAAATGCAAACCTCTAGGCCGCATCATGTAAAATAAAGCTTTTCTAACTAAAGATAACAATGTATAGTAGTATATTATAGTGTAGAATATCATAGTATAGTTAAGTATTTTAGTCGGCAGCTAGCCAACATAGATGCCAGAAGGCAGCATCAGTAATTGATTATTTTATTATTGATTATTATTATTTCTATCATGCAACAAGAGTTAATAGTTCATTAACATGGTTGCATGATATCTCCTTATGACAACAGAGTTCAGGAGGAATTTAAGATTAGCTCAAATATTGCTTGCCAGCTTCATACTGCTGACCTGATCAAGAAAATTGTTTGCCTCTTTGCACCGCCATCGTATCCCTGTTAGCATGTTGCCGCTTGTTAGCATGGCAGCACCTGTTAGCATGTTAGCCATGCCGGGATGGTTTGGTGTGAACGCTAGGAAAGGGAATATTTTTGTATTTTTTTAGGGTGATAAATGATCAAAGTGCTCAAAGGGAAAGTTTTTACGTTTACATTGTCATCGTTTTTATTTTCCTGGTAGTTGAATTCCCGACAGCACAACAACCCCTGTAACACACTGTATCTGTAGTATTCATAACATCTAGCAGTAATACTAATTACATGTAGTATTCATAACATGTAGTACTAATTACATGTAGTATTAATAACATGTAGTACTAATTACATGTAGCATTAATAACATCCAGTACTGAAAACATGTAGTACTAATTACATGTAGTAATAACATCCCGTACTGAAAACATGTAGTACAACTTACATGTAGTATTAATAACATCTAGTACTTAAAACATGTAGTACTAATTACATGTAGTACTAATAACATCCAGTACTTACAGCGTAGTACTATTTACATGTAGTACTATTAATAACATGTAGTACTAATAGTGTAGTACTATTTACATGTACTACTAGTTCAATGTCTGCTACGACCTCCATCCAATGACCAAATATGGTCAAGACGGAGACATTTCCCCTCCATCATTCGTCACCCAATCACAAGGACTTTAGAGACTTTAAAAGGAAGCAGATGCTTTATAATAGCGAGGGTTGTTGAGGTGGGCGCTATGTGAGATGAACTCATAATACAGACCGAGTCTGTATAGACGTAGTTAGCCTACATGGTACTAACTACCTAGTACTACTACTTATGACTACATGAACTGATCTGAAGTAGACGTAGTTAGCCTACATAGTACTAACTACCTAGTACTACGTCTTATGACTACATGAACTGATCTGAAGTAGACGTAGTTAGCCTACATGGTACTACCTACCGAGTACTACTTCATGACTACATGAACTGATCTGCCAAAATGTGATATGTACTCTAAACTGGAAGAAGCGAGTTCTTTGCTACTAAACCAGCAAACGGTACAGTACCGTAAAGGTGATTTTACTGTATGGTGTGTAGAGGGTACAGTACTGTAAAGGTGGCTTTACTGTATGATGTGGAGAGGGTACAGTACTGTAAAGGTGGCTTTACTGTATGATGTGTAGAGGGTACAGTACTGTAAAGGTGGCTTTACTGTATGATGTGGAGAGGGTACAGTACTGTAAAGGTGGCTTTACTGTATGATGTGTAGAGGGTACAGTACTGTAAAGGTGGCTTTACTGTATGATGTGTAGAGGGTACAGTACTGTAAAGGTGGCTTTACTGTATGATGTGTAGAGGGTACAGTACTGTAAAGGTGGCTTTACTGTATGATGTGTAGCGGGTACAGAGTAGATCCACATGTAGTATAGAGGTCTGCCAATGGCTTGAATGTATTTCATCACCTTTATTTTTTGTGGAAATGTAGGAAAAATGTGTAAACAAATGCTGTAAAGTCTTGTTTATCAGATCTCTTTAAATGGCTATGCAACACTAGCACCTTGTCTGGTTTGGTGAGTGGGCGGGGCCAGAAACGGTTGTCCTTTCCCTGATTGGTCGATGAATGGCCTGATCTACATCAGAGGAAGACTGAAATAAAGTGAAATATCAGTGAAGTAACTTTCTTCTGAATAGCAGAGTACAACTATAGAGCCACTTGTACTTCACAAATAAACATTTATAGTATATAGGTGTATATATATATGTATATATATATATATATATATATATATATATATATATATATATATAGGATTAATTATGCCATATTAGGTACTAGTAAAAATAAAGCTAACTTGTTAGCATTAGCTCATTAATCTGCACGCTGTACCAAATCAGGCCTGAAGTTGGCTAAACTAACTTAGCCAAGTTCTCTTGTCTCCCTTCCAAACTGTGTTTACGTGTCTTCCTGACTGTAGATCATCAGTTAGCCTAGTTAATATTTAACATCTCACTCCATGCTAGAAGACTACTGGCTATGCTAGCAGCAAGCTAATGGGTGGTTTGAATGCACCAGGGTTAGCAGGAAACTAAAAGGCTAACTGGTGGTTTGACTGTGTTGGTCCCCCTGTAATGACGTTATGTAATGTCAGGGTTTCATGCTAACCGTGCTAGCCATGCTAGCCCACTGTGATCCCTGGGCCAGTACACTGACTAAACTACGGCAATAAAACTCACTTGATGACTACAACTGCATCTGTCTCTCCTTAACCACCTGTACATAATCAATACTGTCTCTCCTTTTCCACCTGTAGATTATCAATACTGTCTCCTTATCCACCTGTACATAATCAATACTGTCTCTCCTTTTCCACCTGTAGATAATCAATACTGTATCTACTTACCCAGCTGTAGATAATCCATAGTGTATCTACTTATCTACCTGTAGATTATAAATACTCTCTCCTCATCTACCTGTAGATTATCAATACTGTATCCTTATCCAGCTGTACTTAATTAATACTCTTCTTTTCCAGCTGTAGATAATCAATACAGTATCTACTTATTCAGCTGTAGTTTATAATCAAGCTTGCTACACAGAGAAGGCTGATTTGCACTAAACTTAGTTACACTAGTTTACATTTACACTATAGTTTACATTTACACTAATGTACATTACACTAGAGTTTACATTTACACTAGTTTACATTTACACTAGAGTTCACATTTAAAAGATAAATAAACCAAATCATTTTTCAGTGTAAACTCGTTCTGTTTGGGTCTCACAAAGTGTTGTTATATTTCTGTATAAGGCGAGGGTCGTGCTACGTGTCCAGAGTGCTCGCCTCCTACTGGCTGAGCACCCAATGTGTGGCCACGCCTTCCCACCTGCTGCTACCACCTGGGCTGAACAGTTCAACCACAGTAGTTTACATTTTAACTCCAGTAGTTTACATTTAAACTCCAGTAGTTTACATTAAAGCCTCAGCAGTTTACATTAAAACTAAACTAGTTTACATTTAAACTCCAGTAGTTTACATTTAAACTAAAGTAGTTTACATTTAAACTCCAGTAGTTTACATTAAAACTAAAGTAGTTTACATTTTTACTCCAGTAGTTTACATTTTAACTCCAGTAGTTTACATTTTAACTCCAGTAGTTTACATTAAAACTAAAGTAGTTTACATTTAAACGACAGTAGTTTACATTTAAACGACAGTAGTTTACATTAAAACTACAGTAGTTTACATTAAAACTAAAGTAGTTAACATTTAAACTACAGTAGTTACATTAAAACTAAAGTAGTTTAAATTTTAACTACAGCAGTCCACATTTGAACTAAAGTTTGATTTTAAACTACAGTAGTTAACATTTAAACTAAAGTTGACATGTTAATGTAACAAATGCTGCACACATGATATAAGTATTTAAAATGTGTTTATAGAAGAACAGTCAGCCCATGAAATGTGTTGGTGGTCAAGTGAAGGTACTGCAGGAGGATGACATCACACTGACCGGATGACATCATGTATGACATAACAATGACCAGTTAATATGGTTAACATGCTAGTGGTTAGCATGCAACTGGTTTCTATACTAAAGGTTAACATGCTAGTTGTTAGCTTGCAACTGGTTTCAATGGTAGTGGAGAACATGCTGACGTCTCCTGGCTTGCCCAGTGCTAGCATCAGGGCTAGCACTGGGCAAGCATCAGGGCTAACATCAGTGCTAGCATTAGGGCTAGCATCAGGGCTAGCACCAGGGCTAGCACAGTGTTCCGAGCTCCTGTGTTTCCAGGAAGGGAAGCCTGCTGGATGTTTTCTCTTGGGTAAGTTGAGACTCTGAGACGTGGTTCAGCTGCTGGGTCTGGGTCAAATCAGACTGAATGTCAGAGGCCAGCAGAACAGCTGCCATATACAGGAGGAGGTGGAGGGGCCTTATTCACACAGGAGGAGGAGGTGGAAGTAGAGGTGCCTTATTAGGGCACCAGGAGGAGGTGCCGTAACACGAGGAGGAGGAAGTGGCTTAAGACACGAGGAGGAGGAAGTGCCTTATTCAGACAGGAGAAGAGGGCCAACTTTATAACAAGGCCGAGGACACACACACACACACACACACACACACACACACACACACACACACACACACACACACACACACACACACACACACACACACACACACACACACACACACACACACACACACACACACACACACACACACACACACACACACACACACACACACACACACACACACCTAGAGTGATATTATATAAAGTTCTAGAGTGATATATACACTGTGAGTAAAGAGTGATTTGGGGTGGTGTATGATATGTATAGTGAGGGTGGTGTTATGGGTGTAGGCTCAGGACTCCAGTAAGCCGTGCAGAGTTGGTTTATTGGAGCAGGAGGAGATTGCAGTACATTCAATAACAACAACAACATGCTGAGAGAGCGAGAAGGAGGGTTCCCTTCCTAGAAAACATACAGGAGGGTTCAACTTTCCCCTTCTTCTGTGTAAGCCGACCCTGACCTCCTGGCGTCTGGACCGCGAGCCAGGGAAGCACCCAACCTGTACACCCAACCCTGTACACCCAACCTAGAGTCGGCTCACTTCTGAGCCACTTCACCCGCAAACTCCATTATCAGAGACACTTCACATTTCTTTACAATCCATCACTAACCCATTTGGTCCAACTTGTGTCCTACAGAAAAACGGACAAATCATCAACATTGGCTCCATTTCCCACGAATCAACGGCTCCTCGTACAACAACAAAAAGACCAATAAAGTTTAGACATTTGACGGCTACAACCGTGAAAAAGAAGAGTGACACAGGTAATCACAGGTATAAATGTGAGGTTGGTAGAATCTTGTGAAACACAGCTTGACGTTTGGGTAAGACAGCCAGCTCATGTAGGATTCAAACCGGCCTCACAGAACAAGCTTAGGCCAAAACTAGCCAACCGTAAACACACTGACCCTAGCCAACAGGTGTGGCAGCTGGGTAAAGCAGTCACACCTGTTGGTGATAGCAGTGGATTGGCTACTGATCACCTCCTAGCGAGGACAGCCAATAAACTGCCAAAGGAAGCTGGGTGGTCAGAATTAGCCAACATTGCTTCAAACAGTGATCAAAGAAACACACTCAACAGTGAAAGCAACACATCACAACGAAGTAAAGCCCTCCTCTCCGTACAGCGGGTAGCATGAGGGCTAGCCTCCTCATGCTAACAACACACTGGAGACTTAAAGCAGGCTTGGGTAGAGAAGGATCCTATTTGGACTGTTCTTACGAGGGAATAATTCCAATAGGACGTCCCACTGGAAACGGACCGATTGCAACCAGTCCAAAAGGGGACATCACTGACCAGGAAGTGACATCATGAGAGTGAAGAGGTGGAGGCAGACGTGATGAATGATGAAGACGGCGGCGCGGTGAGCTTCAGTCTGACTTCTTGTCCCTGGAGTCTCTGCTGGCCTGGGGAGAGAGAGAGAGACATATAGTTATTATATATATAGAGAGAGAGACTATCATCCTCTAGAGAGAGAGCGAGCGAGAGAGAGATAAATTATACACTAGTCAAACAGTGTGTGTGTGTGTGTGTGAACAGGTGTGTGTGTGTGTGTGTGTGAACAGGTGTGTGTGTGTGAACAGGTGTGTGTGTGTGTGAACAGGTGTGTGTGTGTGTGTGAACAGGTGTGTGTGTGAACAGGTGTGTGTGTGAACAGGTGTGTGTGTGTATGAACAGGTGTGTGTGTGTATGAACAGGTGTGTGTGTATGAACAGGTGTGTGTGTGTGTATGAACAGGTGTGTGTGTGTGTATGAACAGGTGTGTGTGTGAACAGGTGTGTGTGTGTATGAACAGGTGTGTGTGTGTATGAACAGGTGTGTGTGTATGAACAGGTGTGTGTGTATGAACAGGTGTGTGTATGAACAGGTGTGTGTGAGAACAGGTGTGTGTGAGAACAGGTGTGTGTGTGTGAACAGGTGTGTGTGTGTGAACAGGTGTGTGTGTGTATGAACAGGTGTGTGTGTGTATGAACAGGTGTGTGTGTGTGTATGAACAGGTGTGTGTGTATGAACAGGTGTGTGTGTGTGTATGAACAGGTGTGTGTGTGTGTATGAACAGGTGTGTGTGTGTATGAACAGGTGTGTGTGTGTATGAACAGGTGTGTGTGTGTATGAACAGGTGTGTGTGTATGCACAGGTGTGTGTGTGTATGCACAGGTGTGTGTGTATGAACAGGTGTGTGTGTGTATGAACAGGTGTGTGTGTGTGTATGAACAGGTGTGTGTGTGAGAACAGGTGTGTGTATGAACAGGTGTGTGTCTCACCAGCATCTTGCTGTGCTCCCCCAGCAGACGGTCGTACTCTACGGTCAGGTTCTCGGCCTGAGACTTCATGGCCTTCACGTCGCTGTCAGACTTCTGGAGAGCTGGGGATACAGGCGCGTGTTCCGCTTAACTCGGCTGTTTAGAATTTGACCCAATTCTGAATAATGGATTTGAGTCAGGCACCCTGGCCCTGGGGCACAAGAGGACCCCTACCTGCTCCTTAATGACCTGTCTCTGTACTGTCTAACCCCTACCTGCTCCTTCATGACCTGTCTCTGTACTGTCTAACCCCTACCTGCTCCTTCATGACCTGTCTCTGTACTGTCTAACCCCTACCTGATCCTTAATGACCTGTCTCTGTACTGTCTAACCTCTACCTGCTCCTTACTGACCTGTCTCTGTACTGTCTAACCCCTACCTGCTCCTTAATGACCTGTCTCTGTACTGTCTAACCCCTACCTGCTCCTTAATGACCTGTCTCTGTACTGTCTAACCCCTACCTGCTCCGTAATGACCTGTCTCTGTACTGTCTAACCCCTACCTGCTCCTTAATGACCTCTGTACTGTCTAACCCCTACCTGCTCCTTCATGACCCGTCTGAACTGTCTAACCCCTCCTTAATGACCTGTCTCTGAACTCACAGCAAGTCAATTTGGATGAAGACCCCTGCTGGCTAATCAAGGTAAATAAAGAGTCGTCTCTTCCAGCTGTATCTAGGCGTAGCGCCAGGGGCGTAGCGCCAGGGGCGTAGCAGAGCCTCCTCCATAGAACACGTCATTGTTTTAGACTAATAACCTCCGGCAGGGCTTCTGATCCGCCCCTGAAATACTTCATAAGGAGGCGTTCCCATTCTGCAGAAGGACCGTTCATTAAAAAGGCATCTGGCCAAGAAACATTTATAAATACAACCTTAATAAATAACAGGGCAGAGCTTCAAGTCCTCTTGTTGGAGATGGATTACGCAAACTAAGATGTCTGTGCCCGGCGTTGATTCTGGGCGAACCCGAGAGAAAGTTCCAGGATTGTGGTGAAAGTGAGAAGTGACTAAGGCCCTCCTACGGTTCATCACGAGGCCCAGGGAGTCAAGGTTTTGAAACACATGGTGAAACCCTGGAGCCTCCTAACCCAGTGTACTGAAGAACACCACCCTTCAACTCCCTGTCCTCAGCTCCACCCAGCTGCCAGGAGGCTAGGGTGGTGCTAGTCCCTGGCCTCAGCTTCAACCAGCTGCCAGGAGGCTAGGGTGGTGCTAGTCCCTGGCCTCAGCTCCACCCAGCTGCCAGGAGGCTAGGGTGGTGCTAGTCCCTGGCCTCAGCTCCACCCAGCTGCCAGGAGGCTAGGGTGGTGCTAGTCCCTGGCCTCAGCTTCAACCAGCTGCCAGGAGGCTAGGGTGGTGCTAGTCCCTGGCCTCAGCTTCAACCAGCTGCCAGGAGGCTAGGGTGGTGCTAGTCCCTGGCCTCAGCTCCAACCAGCTGCCAGGAGGCTAGGGTGGTGCTAGTCCCTGGCCTCAGCTCCACCCAGCTGCCAGGAGGCTAGGGTGGTGCTAGTCCCTGGCCTCAGCTCCAACCAGCTGCCAGGAGGCTAGTGTGGTGCTAGTCCCAGTCCTCACCCTTCTTGGTGCTGGCCAGCTCCTCCTTCAGGGTCTTCACCTCCTGCTCCAGCTGCTGGTTCTCCTCCTCCTGGCCTCCAGTCTCCTGACCCCCCTTCTCAGGAACTACCAGCCCCGCCTCTTTCAGCTTCTACACCAGAGACACAGACAGGCCGACAGACAGACAGCCAGACAGACAGTTAGCGGTGTCCCTGTTTTCTGACTGCAAGGTTAACGTTAGCAGTGTGCCTGTGTTCTGACTGCATGGTTAGCGTTAGCAGAGTGCCTGTGTTCTGACTGCATGGTTAGCGTTAGCAGAGTGCCTGTGTTCTGACTGCATGGTTAGCGTTAGCAGTGTGCCTGTGTTCTGACTGCATGGTTAGCCTACCTGCTGTAGCTGGTCATTGTCCTCCATGAACTTCTTGGCAGCGTTGCTAGCGCCCTCTGCCTGCTTCTTGAACGCCTCATTGGACGCCATCAGAGAGGCCTGCTGGGACAGCAGCGTTGCTATGCGACGGAGCAGTCTAAAGGAGAGGGGGGGGGGGGTGTACAGAGTCTTCATCATGTCATTAGCTCCTCCTAGCTGAACCTCAGTGAGTGAGGGAGTGTGTGTTCTAGTGTGCATTACAGTAGTATTAGTGTTGTGGTATACATTACAGTAGTATTAGTGTTGTGGTATACATTACTGTAGTATTAGTGTTGTGGTATACATTACTGTAGTATTAGTGTTGTGGTATACATTACTGTAGTATTAGAGTACATTACTGTAGTATTAGTGTACATTACTGTAGTATTAGAGTACATTACTGTAGTATTAGTGTACATTACTGTAGTATTAGAGTACATTACTGTAGTATTAGTGTTGTGGTATACATTACTGTAGTATTAGAGTACATTACTGTAGTATTAGAGTACATTACTGTAGTATTAGAGTACATTACTGTAGTATTAGTGTTGTGGTATACATTACTGTCGTATTAGAGTACATTACTGTCGTATTAGAGTACATTACTGTCGTATTAGAGTACATTACTGTCGTATTAGAGTACATTACTGTCGTATTAGAGTACATTACTGTCGTATTAGTGTACATTACTGTCGTATTAGTGTACATTACTGTCGTATTAGAGTACATTACTGTAGTATTAGTGTACATTACTGTAGTATTAGAGTACATTACTGTAGTATTAGAGTACATTACTGTAGTATTAGAGTACATTACTGTAAAATTAGTGTACATTACTGTAGTATTACTGTAGTATTAGAGTACATTACTGTAGTATTAGAGTACATCACTGTAGTATTAGAGTACATCACTGTAGTATTAGTGTACATTACTGTAGTATTAGTGTACATTACTGTAGTATTAGAGTACATTACTATAGTATTAGTGTACATTACTGTAGTATTAGAGTACATTACTGTAGTATTAGAGTACATTACTGTCGTATTAGTGTACATTACTGTAGTATTAGAGTACATTACTGTAGTATTAGAGTGCATTACTGTAGTATTAGTGTACATTACTGTAGTATTAGAGCACATTACTGTAGTATTAGTGTTGAGGTATACATTACTGTAGTATTAGAGTACATTACTGTAGTATTAGAGTACATTACTATAGTATTAGAGTACATTACTGTAGTATTAGAGTACATTACTGTAGTATTAGAGTACATTACTGTAGTATTAGAGTGCTCTTACAGGCAGAGCAGCAGAGCGAAGCCAGCGATGTACTCGTTCCGCTGGGCCCTGAACAGCTTCATGTGGATGTGTTCTACTGCTGTCGGGTTGTTGACCAGGTCCACCTTCTCTGGGACACTGTACTTCCTCACCTCACGGAATGCATCTACACACACACATAAATAAACACACACGCATACAAACACACACACATGTATAAACAAACACACACGTACTACAGGTACATTTACATCACACATGTGTTACGTGAAGGAACACAGACAGACGTGCAGACAAGAGAGACAGACAGACAGACAGACAGACAGACAGACAGACAGACAGACAGACAGACAGACAGACAGACAGACAGACAGACAGACAGACAGACAGACAGACAGACAGACAGACAGACAGACAGACAGACAGACAGACAGACAGACAGACAGACAGACAGACAGACAGACAGACAGACAGACAGACAGACAGACAGACAGACAGACAGACAGACAGACAGACAGACAGACAGACAGACAGACAGACAGACAGACAGACAGACAGACAGACAGACAGACAGACAGACAGACAGACAGACAGACAGACAGACAGACAGACAGACAGACAGACAGACAGACAGACAGACAGACAGACAGACAGACAGACAGACAGACAGACAGACAGACAGACAGACAGACAGACAGACAGACAGACAGACAGACAGACAGACAGACAGACAGACAGACAGACAGA
Organism: Lota lota; assembly: GCA_026745465.1. Lineage (NCBI taxonomy): Eukaryota > Metazoa > Chordata > Actinopteri > Gadiformes > Lotidae > Lota > Lota lota. Next base: position 565,582 of record JACYXH010000361.1, on the reverse strand, counting down.
CAGACAGACAGACAGACAGACAGACAGACAGACAGACAGACAGACAGACAGACAGACAGACAGACAGACAGACAGACAGACAGACAGACAGACAGACAGACAGACAGACAGACAGACAGACAGACAGACAGACAGACAGACCGATGAGCAGGAAGACCAGGATGGCGATGGCCACCATGAAGGACGTGTTGCCATAGAGAGCGATGGTCTGGACCATCTGGGACTTGAAGAGCCTGCTCCACCTGGACACACGCACACTTTGACCTCAGCCTCCATTTCTATTATTCATAGTCTTCAATAAAGAAGCAGAGACTCAACTCTGGCATGGCAGAGAAGGAACACCTTCTTATTCCATCTCCAGAATCACAGGCCACCACCGCCCTCTAGAGGAGGAACCACCTCACTACGTAACAGGCTGAACAGCAGTAATCTGTCATGGGACCGTAGTTAGCTAACCCCACACACGCACAGACGTATCTCCTTACGTCACAAACATTACATTATTACATTATATTATTGAGCTCACTTTCTGGGCCTTTTTCCAAAGCCACTTACAATAATTGCATTCAAACATGAAGATACAACCCAAAGGGCAAGAATCAGAAAATTCATCAGATAAGCAAAATGCTTCAAATGCTTAAAGAAACATAAAGAGATACTATTTTGGGATCCCTGGCCCCTTTTACAGTCATAATCGCTTAATTTGTCGTCATAATCGCTTATTTGTATATTGTATATTATGTATGACCTTTAGTTTTCCAGAATAAATTACATATTTATAAATCTACCAAGGAACCTAATCCCTTGGCTACTGGATGCCGTCGTCGACGATGACACCATTTCGGAAGTAGCGATTCATATGAAATCATATGCTGTGTATCGTATTGTTTTCGTCATTGAAATCGGTTGGGAAATGGAAACGTTGAAGTGCTTCACATCCAGAAAATACACAGCTCCCCGCTTAATTGCATTTGTTTAAAGTCTTATCCTCGCCAACATGGCGGCGACGTTGACGTGCGATCAGAAGGCCATATCATATACGCCAATGCGTATATGTATACATTTCTATGGTTAGACAGTGTGTACCTTTAAAAAAGGTACACGTTTAAGGTTATAACGTTATGGTAAGGTAAAGTTAAGCTAATGTTACGGTAAGGACAGTCCTAGTTAAGGTAATGTTAAGCTAACGTTACGGTAAGGACAGTACTAGTTAAGGTAATGTTAAGCCAACGGTACGGTAAGGACAGTCCTAGTTAAGGTAATGTTAAGCTAACATTACGGTAAGGACAGTCCTAGTTAAGGTAATGTTAAGCTAACATTACGGTAAGGACAGTCCTAGTTAAGGTAAAGTTAAGCTAACATTACGGTAAGGACAGTCCTAGTTAAGGTAATGTTAAGCTAACGTTACGGTAAGGACAGTCCTAGTTAAGGTAATGTTAAGCTAACATTACGGTAAGGACAGTCCTAGTTAAGGTAATGTTAAGCTAACGTTACGGTAAGGACAGTCCTAGTTAAGGTAATGTTAAGCTAACGTTACGGTAAGGACAGTCCTAGTTAAGGTAAAGTTAAGCTAACGTTACGGTAAGGACAGTCCTAGTTAAGGTAATGTTAAGCTAACATTACGGTGAGAACAGTCCTAGTTAAGGTAAAGTTAAGCTAATGTTACAGTAAGGACAGTCCTAGTTAAGGTAATGTTAAGCTAACATTACGGTAAGGACAGTCCTAGTTAAGGTAATGTTAAGCTAACGTTACGGTAAGGACAGTCCTAGTTAAGGTAATGTTAAGCTAACGTTACGGTAAGGACAGTCCTAGTTAAGGTAAAGTTAAGCTAACGTTACGGTAAGGACAGTCCTAGTTAAGGTTATGTTAAGCTAACATTACGGTGAGAACAGTCCTAGTTAAGGTAAAGTTAAGCTAATGTTACAGTAAGGACAGTCCTAATTAAGGTAATGTTAAGCTAACGTTACGGTAAGGACAGTCCTAGTTAAGGTAATGTTAACCTAACGTTACGGTAAGGACAGTCCTAGTTAAGGTAATGTTAAGCTAACTTTACGGTAAGGACAGTCCTAGTTAAGGTAATGTTAAGCTAACGTTACGGTAAGGACAGTCCTAGTTAAGGTAAAGTCACGGTAAGGGTAGAGTAAGGTAAGGGTACTGACCTCTTGGGTGAGATGAAGGGGATGCAGAGCAGAAGGACAAGGAACACCTCCATGTAGAGGAAGGTGGCTACGGCCATCCACTGGAGACTCATCCTGACTGGAGGAAACAACACTCACTACTGATCCAGTACAACACTCACTACTGGTCCAGTACAACACTCACTACTGGTCCAGTACAACACTCACAAGTACAATACACACTCCCTACTGGTCCAGTACAATACACACTCCCTACTGGTCCAGCACACAACACTCACTAGTACAATACACACTCCCTACTGGTCCAGTACAATACACACTCCCTACTGGTCCAGCACAATACACACTCCCTACCTGTATCCATGTGATGCTTATGTAAATAATTGTTAATAAGCTAAGTATAGCTATAATATCCTGTTAATATTGTGACTTTTTTCCTAATCATGCCCTTCTACAACTTCTACAAACCAAAACGTATTTGGTTTGTTCCTCCTCAGTCAGACCAGTCCATCTACAAGCTTCTACATACTGATGGCCGTGTCACGCGGTGACGTCAACACCACATGCTGAATGGCTGGCCTCTTGACCCGTGAGCTGATTGGCTGGTCTGTTTACCTGCAACCACCTGGAGGCAGGATGAATCAATCCTGAACCAGGGCCACGCCCACATAATGATGAGGCCTTGTCTTGGCTTTATGTTGCGTTCCTAAATATCACTACAGTACAATGAACTACGATAAAAAATACCACTAAAATACCACTATGGCAGCATGAACTATAATACAACACTAATAGAACCACACTATAAATGAACACTAATAGAACCACACTGTAAAACACTAATAGAACCACACCATAAAAGAACCACACTAATAGAACCACACTGTAAAAGAACACTAATAGAACCACACCATAAAAGAACCACACTAATAGAACCACACTAATAGAACCACACCATAAAAGAACCACACTAATAGAACCACACTAATAGAACCACAATATAAAAGAACACTAATAGAACCACACTAATAGTACCACAATATAAAAACACTAATAGAACCACACTGTAATAGAACCACTGTAAAAACAGAACCTTCCCTCTCAGCTCTTGGGGATAAGGAACAACATGACGTCCAGCGGAAAGGTTGTGAAAACAAATAACGAGCTAGTCAAACGTGAATATAACAGTAATAATACTACCTCAACACATAATATTACATAAATACTACAATACTTAACACCTTCGTCTACTCTGTCTGCCAAGTCAAACTATCGATCGATGGCGTTGTTGTAGAATAACTTCGCATTTACACAAACTAATAATATATAACTAATACTTCTACAATATATAACTCATATTTGCACAAATACTATATAAATCCTACTTATAATTATACTATATAACTCATACTTACCGATGACAGAACTAGACACAAGTAGAGACGAGTAGAGAAACACTAGCAGGTTCCACCTCACAGGCTAGGCTAGGCTAGGCTAGTAAGCTTAGCTTCCTGCCACAGAGAAAATTGCCCAATACACCTCACCTAATAGGCTAGATAGCTTAACTTCCTGCTAGAGGAACTTCCGCCTTCTGCCTTTCATGCCAGCTCATCAAAGCATCCGCTCCTCTGATTGGACAGCAGGCGGAAGTGTCTCAATTCAAATCGATCCAGAGGCTTTATTTGCGTGTAAACATACGTTTACATTGCCAAAGCAAGGATAAAATAAGAACAAAAAATCTATGTACAAATAAAGATACACTACGATAAAGAAATGTGTAAACAGAGCTGTATAAAATTGCAATGAAGTATAAGAGTATGTAAAATTTACTTCAAAATACTAACAGAAAATTGTGCTTTTGTTATTTGCTACAAATGTATTTAATAGGTATCTGTTGTGTTTGTATGTACAGTATGTCTATGTACAGAGATCATCACGTACCCTACATGTAATGTTTACATGGGACAGTAGGGGGAGCTCTCCGCTTTGAAAAGTCTGCTTGCTCACTCTTCCAGTCCGCCTTCAGATTTTAATATTTTAAGTTTTTCATTTCGACATTCAATTATACTGTTTTTTCGTTTTCTAGAAAAGCGGTCTACACCCATTCAATGTTGCGATGCTATTTTGCTCAATGCTTGCAGGATATTTATTTTCCGATGTCTTTGATACAGCATGATAAAAATGTAAACGAAAATGTTTGGTGACATTATAATAACCATAACAATTCATTTAAAAGTCAATTTTCATTCATTAAGAGGTCTTAGCAAATATTTATTTATTTTTGTTCAAATTAAATTCGCAGGATAATTATTTCATGAGAGGAGAAGGGGAAGGACACAGACAGACAGAGAGACAGACAGACAGGCAGACAGATAGATAGATAGATAGATAGATAGATAGATAGATAGATAGATAGATAGATAGATAGATAGATAGATAGATAGATAGATAGATAGATAGATAGATAGATAGATAGATAGATAGATAGATAGACAGATAGACAGATAGACAGATAGACAGATAGACAGATAGACAGATAGATAGATAGATAGATAGATAGATAGATAGATTGATAGATAGATAGATAGATAGATAGACAGACATACAGATAGACAGAGAGATAGACAGGCACACAGACACAGAGACAGACAGACAGGCATACAGAGACAGACAGACAGACAGACAGACAGACAGGCATACAGAGACAGACAGACAGACAGACAGACAGACAGACAGACAGACAGGCAGAGAGTCAGACAGACACATGTTTTGTCCTAATCTGACTAAAAACAAACTCATGTGACCAGCTGCTAACCAATCATAAATAATGCAGCAGTCTGGTCTGGGCTGTTGCTACGCAGGCTAGTCCGCCCAGGTCCTTGAATTAATCACTATAACCAGGTCCATGTATTAACCACTATAACCAGGTCCATGTATTAATCACTATAACCAGGTCCATGTATTAATCACTATAACCAGGTCCATGTATTAATCACTATAACCAGGTCTATGTATTAATCACTATAACCAGGTCCATGTATTAATCACTATAACCAGGTCCATGTATTAATCACTATAACCAGGTCCTTGTATTAATCACTATAACCAGGTCCATGTATTAATCACTATAACCAGGTCCATGTATTAATCACTATAACCAGGTCCATGTATTAATCACTATAACCAGGTCCATGTATTAATCACTATAACCAGGTCCATGTATTAATCACTATAACCAGGTCCATGTATTAATCACTATAACCAGGTCCATGTATTAATCACTATAACCAGGTCCATGTATTAATCACTATAACCAGGTCCATGTATTAATCACTATAACCAGGTCCATGTATTAATCACTATAACCAGGTCCATGTATTAATCACTATAACCAGGTCCATGTATTAATCACTATAACCAGGTCCATGTATTAATCACTATAACCAGGTCCATGTATTAATCACTATAACCAGGTCCATGTATTAACCACTATAACCAGGTCTATGTATTAATCACTATAACCAGGTCCATGTATTAATCACTATAACCAGGTCCATGTATTAATCACTATAACCAGGTCTATGTATTAATCACTACAACCAGGTCCATGTATTAATCACTATAACCAGGTCCATGTATTAATCACTATAACCAGGTCCATGTATTAATCACTATAACCAGGTCCATGTATTAATCACTATAACCAGGTCCATGTATTAATCACTATAACCAGGTCCATGTATTAATCACTATAACCAGGTCCATGTATTAATCACTATAACCAGGTCAGTTCAATGTATAAATCACATATAAAAGGACTTAAAATCAGGATACTTGATGGTATAGTACTAGTAGAGTAGTACTGTAGTATATTCCTGTGGTATAGTACAGTATACTGTTGTACTGAGGTATACCACTGTAGTACATTGCTGTAGTATAGTACAGTATACTATAGTACTGAGGTAGTACTATAGTACTAGTGCTGTACTGTAGTATAGTACTGTACATGCTAAGGTACTGGAGTACAGTATTCATGTATTTACAGGAGTACTGAATCAATGACCTCACTAGATGTAATCAAGAACCACACACACACACACACACACACACACACACACACACACACACACACACACACACACACACACGCATGAATGCATGCACACACACACACACACACTGACTCAGCAGAGTTGCCTGGTATTGGTTGCCATGGTGATCCTATCCTTACAGAATGCTGAAGTGGTCCAATTACACTCTGTCTGGATCCTTAATTGATTGATTGCAAGCCTGATGGACGCGGTTCTTAACGAGCCATTAGCTAATTGGTAGGTGCTTTACTGAGTGTGTGTGTGTGTGTGTGTGTACATTGTTGATGTGTATAGGTCTGTGTGTGTCTGCTGGTTTGTCTGTGCAGGGAGCAGTGGGCGGAGCTTGGAGGGTGGTCAGCTGATGTGGTGCACCTCTGCAGGTAGGGCCTCCAGGCTTCAACAGGTGAGCCTCTGTTTAATCCCTCACAGGCAGGTGGGCTTCTGCTCTGGTTCCTTTGGTTTTATTATGTGTATGTGTGTGTGTGTGATTCAGTGTGTGATTATGTGTGTGTGTTTGTGATTGAGTGTGTGTGTATGTTTGTGATTGTGCGTGTTATTATGTGTGTGTGGGTGTGTGTATGTTTGTGATTGAGTGTGTGCGTGTGTGTTTGTGCGTGTTATTATGTGTGTGTGGGTGTGTGTATGTTTGTGATTGAGTGTGTGTGTGTGTTATTATGTGTAGCTTTGAGTGTATAGATGTGTATATGAGACATGTCCATGTGTGGGTATCGTAATAACATATTACTATTGATTGATTTTCTTCTCATGTCTTGTTTCCTGTTTGAATACAGTTTGACCTACAAGAGATGACCCGACACTTCGTTGATACACACTTCATCTGAGTGGTCAACACACACACACAGACACACACGCACGCACACACAGACACACACGCACGCATGCACAGACACACACGCACGCATACACACAGAAACACACGCATGTACACAGACACACACACACGCACACAGACACACACACACACGCACGCACACACACAGACACATGCACACACACACACACACACACACACACACACACACACAGACATATATCCATGTCCACATCATGACATTATAAAGGAGAGTCTCAGTGTTTCCAACACTTTAGTGAAATCACACAACTATACAAACTGAGCAGAAGGCAATGGCAATGGTAGAAAAACAGACACAGGCTATTACATGAAATATCATCAGCATTACATCAAAACTCAGAGAAACCAAAACAAGGCAATGGACCCCAGAACTTCATGGAGAGTCGCGTGTGTGTGTGTGTGTGTGTTCAGACATGGTAAAGAGAGAGAGAAAGAGTGAGAGAGAGAGAGAAAGAGTGAGAGAGAGAGAGAGAGAGAGAGAAGAGTGAGAGAGAGAGAGAGGAGTGAGAGAGAGAGGAGTGAGAGAGAGAGAGAGAGGAGTGAGAGTGAGAGAGAGAAGAGTGAGAGAGATGTACTGAATGTTGAAGGCTTTTGGTTATTTTACAAACAATTAAAAGCATGTTCACCTGGCACAATAAATATGATCAAATAAATATCAATAAATACATGGGACCACCTGACTGTGTGTGTGTGCGTTTGAGTGTGTCTCAGTCTCCATTCCTCCCAGTGTGTGTGTGTGTTGGATCATGTCGATGATATGTGTGTTTGTGTGTGTGTGTGTGTGTCATGGAGAGCATAGTTCAATCATACACAAAAACACACACACAAACGCACGCACACACACAAAGTGTTTGCTACTATAGCCATCCCTGCTTCACTTAATTCTTTCATTCTTTTTTCCTCATCGATCTCTCCTTCCTCTTTTCTCTCACCCTCTTTCCTCACCACTCCTCCCCCTCCCCTGCTCTCCTCACCCTTTCTTCTCCTCCCTTTCTGTAGTACTGTAGTACCACTGTGTACCAGTGGGGGAGACAGGCTGTAGTACCACTGTGTACCAGTGGAGGAGACAGGCTGTAGTACCACTGTGTACCAGTGGGGGACAGGCTGTAGTACCACTGTGTACCAGTGGGGGACAGGCTGTAGTACCACTGTGTACCAGTGGGGGAGACAGGCTGTAGTACCACTGTGTACCAGTGGGGGACAGGCTGTAGTACCACTGTGTACCAGTGGGGGAGACAGGCTGTAGTACCACTGTGTACCAGTGGGGGAGACAGGCTGTAGTACCACTGTGTACCAGTGGGGGAGACAGGCTGTAGTACCACTGTGTACCAGTGGGGGAGACAGGCTGTAGTACCACTGTGTACCAGTGGGGGAGACAGGCTGTAGTACCACTGTGTACCAGTGGGGGAGACAGGCTGTAGTACCACTGTGTACCAGTGGGGGACAGGCTGTAGTACCACTGTGTACCAGTGGGGGGGACAGGCTGTAGTACCACTGTGTACCAGTGGGGGAGACAGGCTGTAGTACCACTGTGTACCAGTGGGGGAGACAGGCTGTAGTACCACTGTGTACCAGTGGGAGGGACAGGGAGGTCAGGACAGCTGATGGCTTTAAGTTTATTGCTCTGATCCATAAATGAAACTTACTATCTCATTCTTAATATTCACCACCTGATACAAAGTACACACACACACACACACACACACACACACACACACACACACACACGGTGTGTGAGTGATGATATGGTAGTGGTGTTGCTCCCTGTACCCCCCCCCCCCCCCCCCCCCCCCCCCCCCACACCCCCACCCCGACGAACCTCACACAGCTGCTCCCAGAACCCTAACTCCAGACCTGGCTCCTAGCTCCTAGCTGCTAGCTCCTAGCTCCTAGCTACACCCAGAGTGACATCACACCGCAGGGGGCGTTTGGTTTGGCTCAGATCCGGTCCAGGTCTGTGGTCTCTAACCCTGGGTTCCGGTCCCGGTTTTATCCACTCCACACAGTAGCCTTGTAAGTTCCTTAAAATCCACAAAGTTCTTATTACACGTTAATAATCCTTCTATATTTCATCAGCATTATTTCACTATTTTACAATTATGGCCACAAGTCCTAAAACAGAGTCTTGTGTTTAGTCCGGATGATTCCAGTCCAGGTTTTGATGTGTTTTGGTCCAAGTCCGGTCCAGCTCTGTCCAGATCTGGCTCCGGGCTTTACATGGCACTGTAGCTCTGCACAGTATATCCCCAAAGCATGGCACTGTGTGTGTGTGTGTGTGTGTGTGTGTGTGTGTGTGTGTGTGTGTGTGTGTGTGTGTGTGTGTGTGTATGTGTGCGTGTGCAAGAGCCCCAAATGGTATTCAGTTCAAGATAATAATCAAGCTTTTCTGATCACGTTTCCATGACAACGTGAGAAGTGTGTTGGAATGTATTGGTTCTTCCTCTCTGGTCTCCACAGTCTTCAGTGGTCGGCAGTAAGTTACTAAATAGTCTGTCTGGCCAATCACAGGCCAGCGGCAATTGGGACTGACCAATGACAGGGCAGGGTTGAGGTCAGGTGGTAGGAAGAGGGGTGGGATGAAGAGAAGAGGAGAGGAGGGGGAGGATAGGAGGGGGAGGAGGAGGGGGAGGGGAGGAGGAGAGGATAGGAGGGGGAGGGGAGGGGAGGAGGAGGGGGAGGGGAGGAGGAGAAGGGGAGGAGCAAAGGGGAGGAGAGGATAGGAGGGGGATGGGAGGAGGGGAGGAGGGGAGGAGGGGAGGAGGGGAGGAGGGGAGGAGGGGAGGAGGGGAGGAGGAGGAGTATGGCCACAGGTATAGGTCTGTTGCTAAGCATTGAGGCTCAGTGTGAATGATTGTTCAGTGTTGAGTCGCTTCAACACGGAGGAACACAGAAATATAGAACTCCTTTAGAACCTCTACAACTCCTTTAAAACCTCTAGAACTCCTTTACATCTCATTAAGAAGTCCTTAAGAACCTCTAGAGGTCCTTTAGAACTCCTATAGAACTCATTTAGAACCTCTAGAACTCCTTTAGAACCTCTAGAACGCCTTAACAACTCATTTAGAACCTCTAGAGGTCCTTTGGAACTCCTCTAGAACTCCTTTAGAACCTCTAGAACTCATTTAGAACCTCTAAACTCCTTTAGAAGTCATTTTGAAGTCCTTTAGAACTTCTAGAACTCCTTCAGACCCTCTAGAACTCCTTCAGACCCTCTAGAACTCCTTCAGAACCTCTAGAACTCCTTCAGACCCTCTAGAACTCCTTCAGACCCTCTAGAACTCCTTCAGAACCTCTAGAGGGCCTTCAGAACCTCTACAACTCCTTCAGAACCTCTAGAACTCCTTCAGAACCTCTAGAACTCCTTCAGACCCTCTAGAACTCCTTCAGAACCTCTAGAGGGCCTTCAGAACCTCTAGAACTCCTTCAGAACCTCTAGAAGTCCTTAAGAAGTCCTTTAGAACCTCAGGAGAACTCCAGTG
>JACYXH010000361.1:542500-550000 GCA_026745465.1 Lota lota | reverse complement strand
GAGAGAGGGTGTGTATATGTGTGTGTGTGTGTGTAGTACCCAGGTCCATGTCCTCAGCCTGGGGTCTCTGAGAGAGGGTGTGTATATGTGTGTGTGTGTGTGTGTGTGTGTGTGTGTGTGTGTGCAGTACCCAGGTCCATGTCCTCAGCCTGGGGTCTCTGAGAGAGGGTGTGTATATGTGTGTGTGTGTGTGTGTGTGTGTGTAGTACCCAGGTCCATGTCCTCAGCCTGGGGTCTCTGAGAGAGGGTGTGTATATGTGTGTGTGTGTGTGTGTAGTACCCAGGTCCATGTCCTCAGCCTGGGGTCTCTGAGAGAAGGGTGTGTATATGTGTGTGTGTGTGTAGTACCCAGGTCCATGTCCTCAGCCTGGGGTCTCTGAGAGAGGGTGTGTATATGTGTGTGTGTGTGTGTGTGTGTGTGTGTAGTACCCAGGTCCATGTCCTCAGCCTGGGGTCTCTGAGAGAGGGTGTGTATATGTGTGTGTGTGTAGTACCCAGGTCCATGTCCTCAGCCTGGGGTCTCTGAGAGAGGGTGTGTATATGTGTGTGTGTGTGTGTGTGTGTGTGTGTAGTACCCAGGTCCATGTCCTCAGCCTGGGGTCTCTGAGAGAGGGTGTGTATATGTGTGTGTGTGTGTGTGTGTGTAGTACCCAGGTCCATGTCCTCAGCCTGGGGTCTCTGAGAGAGGGTGTGTATATGTGTGTGTGTGTGTAGTACCCAGGTCCATGTCCTCAGCCTGGGGTCTCTGAGAGAGGGTGTGTATATGTGTGTGTGTGTGTGTGTGTGTGTGTGTGTGTAGTACCCAGGTCCATGTCCTCAGCCTGGGGTCTCTGAGAGAAGGGGATTCCTTTGTAGACGGAGTCCAGCAGCTTGTCCTTCACCTGCGTCACCGTGTCACAGTTCAGCAGCTTGACTGGGACCTCCGTCCCTGCCTCGCCCTCCGGGGGGATACACATCAGGGTCTGGGGGGGGGGGGGGGGGGGGGGGGGGGTGATACGTTACATATGATCACACTGCTGTAATATCACCAGAGATCTGTAGTCTGTTGCCTGATGAGCTTGTCCTGTATATAAACTATAGTATATATCATATTTAATACCAGTGTTTTGTAGTCTGATGAGCTTGTCCTGTATATAAACTATAGTATATATCATATTTAATACCAGTGTTTTGTAGTCTATCTGTTGTCTGATGAGCTTGTTCTGTATATAAAGTGTATAGTATATATCATATTTAATACCAGTGTTTTGTAGTCTGATGAGCTTGTTCTGTATATAAAGTGTATAGTATATATCATATTTAATACCAGTGTTTTGTAGTCTATCTGTTGTCTGATGAGCTTGTTCTGTATATAAAGTGTATAGTATATATCATATTTAATACCAGTGTTTTGTAGTCTGATGAGCTTGTTCTGTATATAAAGTGTATAGTATATATCATATTTAATACCAGTGTTTTGTAGTCTATCTGTTGTCTGATGAGCTTGTTCTGTATATAAAGTGTATAGTATATATCATATTTAATACCAGTGTTTTGTAGTCTGATGAGCTTGTCCTGTATATAAAGTGTATAGTATATATCATATTTAATACCAGTGTTTTGTAGTCTATCTGTTGTCTGATGAGCTTGTCCTCGCTCAGCGAGTAGCGAGCCTCTCCAGTGATGGCGTCGATGGGACCCTTCTCCATCTGCTGCTTGATGGCACAGTACAGCATGAAGAGAGGCTCCCCCGCACACTCCTGGTAGAGAGACACCCAGAGAGAGAGGGAGAGAGAGAGAGGGAGAGAGAGAGACCCAGAGAGAGAGGGAGAGAGAGAGAGAGAGAGAGAGAGAGACAGAGAGAGAGGGAGAGAGAGAGAGGGAGAGAGACACCCAGAGAGAGAGGGAGAGAGAGAGAGGGAGAGAGACACCCAGAGAGAGAGGGAGAGAGAGAGAGAGAGAGAGAGAGAGAGAGAGAGAGAGAGAGAGACACCCAGAGAGAGAGGGAGAGAGAGAGAGAGAGAGAGACACCCAGAGAGAGAGGAGAGAGAGAGAGAGAGACACCCAGAGAGAGGGAGAGAGAGAGAGAGAGAGACCCAGAGAGAGAGAGAGAGAGAGAGAGAGAGAGAGAGAGAGAGAGAGAGAGAGAGAGAGAGAGAGAGAGAGAGAGAGAGAGAGAGAGAGAGAGAGAGAGAGAGAGAGAGACACCCAGAGAGAGAGAGAGAGAGAGACACCCAGAGAGAGAGAGAGACACCCAGAGAGAGAGAGAGAGAGAGAGAGAGAGAGAGAGAGAGAGAGAGAGAGAGAGAGAGAGAGAGAGAAGAGGGAGGTGAGACAGAGAAAGATAGTTTTCAACAACACTGGTGAGTGAAAGACGTGTGTATAAAGGGTGTGTGTGTCTATATGGGGATGTGTGTCTATATGGGGATGTGTGTCTATATGGGGATGTGTGTATGGATGTGTGTCTATATGTGGATGTGTGTCTATATGGGGATGTGTGTGTGTTATAGGGGATGTGTGTCTATATGGGGATGTGTGTGTGTTATAGGGGATGTATGTGTGTTATAGGGGATGTATGTGTGTTACAAGGGGTGTGTGAATAATCTTCCAAGATGAAATGCCACCAGAAGAATATCACCTTCAGAGCTGAGGAACGCATTAAGTGGAGCTGCAATCTGATTGGTCAGGGAAGACAAGGCGACTCACTGGTCCTAAGATCTCCCAGTACACGCCACAGCTGTATGTGTGTGTGTGTGTGTGTGTGTGTGTACCTTTAAGAAACGATGCAGCAGGAAAGTAAACCAGTTCGTTAGCATCTTCTCAGCAACAGACTCAGTCCTGTAGAGACACACACACACACACACACACACACACATACACATTCACGTGCACACACACATACACACACAAACGCATTTGCGCACACACACAAACACGCACACACAAAGACTGCATTAGTTTTGTTATGATGCCTCCAACAGTAACGGTGATGTTATCGTGGGGCTACGCTAGGCTAGAGGCCAGAGGTCAGGGGTCAGGGGTCAGGGTCGGACCTCCTCAGCAGTAGTTTGGGGTGGTTTCTGTTCTCCAGGTTCTTCTCGATGAGGTCGGCCAGCAGCTGCTTCAGCACCACTGTAGCATACTCCATCCGGCCCTGGAGATCAGTGTAACGTTAGCACCACACTGACAGACAGACAGGTAGAGAGACAGACAGGTAGAGACAGACAGACAGGTAGAGAGACAGACTGACGGATTGACACAGGTAGAGAGACAGACTGACGGACTGACAGACAGACAGGTAGAGAGACAGACTGACGGACAGACAGGTAGAGAGACAGACAGACAGACAGGTAGACAGACAGACAGGTACCTGCAGAGCAGCCATCAGCAGGGACGCAACGTTCCCTCGGTCCCTCATGGAGAAGGAGCGCTGCTCCTCCAGCGTGTGGATGAAGGTGAGGAGGAACACCTTGTTGTTGAGGAGCTGGGAGAACAGACGCAGGGCCTTCTCCACGTTGGCAGGAGACTAGAGGAGGAGCAGGAGCAGGAGGAGAGAGGAGGAGAGAGGAGGAGGAGAGAGGAGGAGGAGAGAGGAGCAGGAGGAGGAGGAGAAGAGAGGAGGAGGAGGAGGAGACAGGAGCAGGAGGAGGAGAGAGGAGGAGGAGGAGGAGAGAGGAACAGGAGGAGGAGCGAGGAGGAGGAGAGAGGAGGTGGAGACAGGAGCAGGAGGAGAGAGGAACAGGAGGAGGAGAAAGGAACAGAAGGAGGAGGAGGAGGAGGAGAGAGGAGGAGAGAGGAGGAGAGAGGAGCAGGAGGAGGAGAGAGGAGGAGGAGAGAGGAACAGGAGGAGGAGCAGGAGGAGGAGAGAGGAGGAGGAGAGAGGAGGAGGAGGAGACAGGAGCAGGAGGAGGAGGAGGAGAGAGGAACAGGAGGAGGAGAGAGGAGGAGGAGGAGGAAGAGAGAGGAGGAGAGAGGAACAGGAGGAGGAGAGAGGAGGAGAGAGGAGGAGGAGAGAGGAGGAGGAGACAGGAGGAGGAGGAGAGAGGAACAGGAGGAGGAGAGAGGAACAGGAGGAGGAGCATGAGGAGGAGAGAGGAGGAGGAGCAGGAGGAGGAGAGAGGAACAGGAGGAGGAGCAGGAGGAGGAGAGAGGAGGAGGAGGAGAGAGGAACAGGAGGAGGAGCAGGAGGAGGAGAGAGGAGGAGAGAGGAACAGGAGGAGGAGAGAGGAGGAGAGAGGAGGAGAGAGGAACAGGAGGAGGAGCAGGAGGAGGAGAGAGGAGGAGCAGGAGGAGGAGAGAGGAGTTATACATTTTTGCAGACAAGACTGAAAGATGAAATATGTTTGTGTGTATAATAAGTCTGTGTGATTGAGTGAGTGTGTGTCTGAGTGTGTGCGTCCTACGTCCAGCTCCTTCAGGACGGGGTGCTCCTCTATCCCGGGGAACATGACCCTCATGGTGTAGCTGCGGTACTCCAGGAAGGGGATCTTCACTCCGTCCATGTTGGTCAGCTCCTGGATGTCCGTCTGCAGCTCCGCGAACGCTGGAGACGGACAGCAAGTACACAGTGTATACTACGTAGTACAACGCATAGTACCTCATGTACATAGTACAACACATAGTACCTCATGTACAGTGTATACTACGTAGTACAACGCATAGTACATCATGTACAGTGCATAATACATAGTACATCATGTACAGTGTATACTACGTAGTACAACACATAGTACATCATGTACAGTGTATAATACATAGTACATCATGTACAGTGTATACTACGTAGTACAACACATAGTACATCATGTACAGTGTATAATACATAGTACATCATGTACAGTGTATACTACGTAGTACAACACATAGTACATCATGTACAGTGTATAATACATAGTACATCATGTACAGTGTATAATACATAGTACATCATGTACAGTGTATACTACGTAGTACAACACATAGTACATCATGTACAGTGTATACTACGTAGTACAACACATAGTACATCATGTACAGTGTATAATACATAGTACATCATGTACAGTGTATACTACGTAGTACAACGCATAGTACATCATGTACAGTTTATAGTATAATACATAGTACATCATGTACAGTGTATACTACGTAGTACAACGCATAGTACATCATGTACAGTGCATACTACGTAGTACAACGCATAGTACATCATGTACAGTGTATACTACGTAATACAACGCATAGTACATCATGTACAGTTTATAGTATAATACATAGTACATCATGTACAGTGTATTCTACGTAGTACAACGCATAGTACATCATGTACAGTGTATACTACGTAGTACAACGCATAGTACATCACATACAGTTTATAGTATAATACATAGTACATCGTGTACAGTGTTTACTACGTAGTACAATGCATAGTAAATCATGTACAGTGAGTGTACACTACGTAGTACAACGCATAGTACCTCATGTACAGTGTATACTATGTAGTACAACACATAGTACATCATGTACAGTGTATAATACATAGTACATCGTGTACAGTGTATAGTATAATACATAGTACATGATGTACAGTGTATAGTATAATACATAGTACATCGTGTACAGTGTATAGTATAATACATAGTACATGATGTACAGTGTATAATACATAGTACATGATGTACAGTGTATAGTATAATACATAGTACATGATGTACAGTGTATAGTATAATACATAGTACATCGTGTACAGTGTATAGTATAATACATAGTACATGATGTACAGTGTATAGTATAATACATAGTACATGATGTACAGTGTATAGTATAATACATAGTACATCGTGTACAGTGTATAGTATAATACATAGTACATCATGTACAGTGTATAATACATAGTACATCATGTACAGTGTATAGTATAATACATAGTACATGATGTACAGTGTATAGTATAATACATAGTACATGATGTACAGTGTATAGTATAATACATAGTACATCGTGTACAGTGTATAGTATAATACATAGTACATCATGTACAGTGTATAATACATAGTACATGATGTACAGTGTATAGTATAATACATAGTACATCATGTACAGTGTATAATACATAGTACATCGTGTACAGTGTATAGTATAATACATAGTACATGATGTACAGTGTATAGTATAATATATAGTACATGATGTACAGTGTATAGTATAATACATAGTACATCGTGTACAGTGTATAGTTTAATACATAGTACATCATGTACAGTGTATAATACATAGTACATGATGTACAGTGTATAGTATAATACATAGTACATGATGTACAGTGTATAGTATAATACATAGTACATCGTGTACAGTGTATAGTATAATACATAGTACATCATGTACAGTGTATAATACATAGTACATGATGTACAGTGTATAGTATAACACATAGCACATCATGTACAGTGTATAGTATAATACATAGTACATCATGTACAGTGTATAGTATAATACATAGTACATCGTGTACAGTGTATAGTATAATACATAGTACATGATGTACAGTGTATAGTATAATACATAGTACATCGTGTACAGTGTATAGTATAATACATAGTACATGATGTACAGTGTATAGTATAATACATAGTACATCGTGTACAGTGTATAGTATAATACATAGTACATCGTGTACAGTGTATAGTATAATACATAGTACATCATGTACAGTGTATAGTATAATACATAGTACATCATGTACAGTGTATAGTATAATACATAGTACATCATGTACAGTGTATAGTATAATACATAGTACATCATGTACAGTGTATAGTATAATACATAGTACATGATGTACAGTGTATAGTATAATACATAGTACATGATGTACAGTGTATAGTATAATACATAGTACATCGTGTACAGTGTATAGTATAATACATAGTACATCATGTACAGTGTATAGTATAATACATAGTACATCGTGTACAGTGTATAGTATAATACATAGTACATCATGTACAGTGTATAGTATAATACATAGTACATCATGTACAGTGTATAGTATAATACATAGTACATCGTGTACAGTGTATAGTATAATACATAGTACATGATGTACAGTGTATAGTATAATACATAGTACATCATGTACAGTGTATAGTATAATACATAGTACATCGTGTACAGTGTATAGTATAATACATAGTACATCGTGTACAGTGTATAGTATAATACATAGTACATCGTGTACAGTGTATAGTATAATACATAGTACATCATGTACAGTGTATAGTATAATACATAGTACATCATGTACAGTGTATAGTATAATACATAGTACATCGTGTACAGTGTATAGTATAATACATAGGGTAATATATCGTGTATAATAGCGACATATGACAGTACCTTCCTATGTACACACAAACTCAACACACCTTCCTTGCACTCCAGGGCGACCCGGGACTCCAGGTTGTCCATCTGCAGCTGCAGGCGTTTCAGGGTGCGGTCGGCGTCGCGCGTCTTCCTCTTGTAGGCGATGAGGACGGCGAT
>JACYXH010000361.1:535000-537500 GCA_026745465.1 Lota lota | reverse complement strand
CAGACAGACAGACAGACAGACAGGTAGACAGACAGACAGACAGACAGGCAGACAGACAGGTAGACAGACAGACAGACAGACAGACAGCAGACAGGCAGACAGACAGACAGACAGACAGACAGACAGGTAGACAGACAGGCAGACAGGCAGACAGGCAGACAGACAGACAGACAGACAGACAGGCAGACAGACAGGCAGACAGACAGACAGACAGGTAGACAGGCAGACAGACAGACAGGCAGACAGACAGACCTCTCAGCGCTGATGTACTCGGCGGGGGTGGGGGTGCAGCGGACCCCGGCCACCTGGACGTGAGTGATCTCCTTCACCTGCAGGCCCAGGTTCTCCCCCTCGATGGTCACCATGGTCCCCCCCTCCCTGGGGCCGGTCAGGGGCCCGATCTGACCCCACACACACACACACACACCACACACACATACACACACACACACACACATGCCATACACACACATACACACACACACACACACACACATGCCATACACACACATACACACACACACACGCCATACACACACACACACACGCCATACACACATACACACACACACACACACGCCATACACACACATACACACACACACGCCATCCACACACACACACACGCCATCCACACACACACACACACACACACACACACACATACACACACACACATACACACACACACACACACACACGCCATACACACACACACGCCATACACACATACACACACACACACACACACACACGCCATACACACACATACACACACACACGCCATCCACACACACACACACACGCCATCCACACACACACACACACACACACACACACATGCCATACACACACATACACACACACACACACACACGCCATACACACACACACACACACACGCCATACACACACACACACATGCCATACACACACATACACACACACACACACACACACACACACGCCATCCACACACACACACACGCCATCCACACACACACACACACACACATACACACACATACACACGCCATACACACACACATATGTGTTTCAATCAATTGAAAAACAACAAGAGAAAAAGACAGACAGAGAGAGAGAGAGAGAGAGAGAGAGAGAGAGAGAGAGAGAGAGAGAGAGAGAGAGAGAGAGAGAGAGAGAGAGAGAGAGAGAGAGAGAGACAGAGAGACAGAGGGAGAGAGAGAGACAGAGGGAGAGAGAGAGAGAGAGAGAGAGAGAGAGAGAGAGAGAGAGAGAGAGAGAGACAGAGAGAGACAGAGAGACAGAGGGAGAGAGAGAGACAGAGAGAGAGAGAGAGAGAGAGAGAGAGAGAGAGACAGAGAGACAGAGGGAGAGAGAGAGTCTCTACCTTGGTGATGCGTGGGTGACTGCAGCGCAGGTTGTGTCGGCCATGGTGCATCCAGTTGACCTCTGGGGCGGGGCAGTGTTGTCGTAGGAGACACTTCCTGCTCTCCGTGCACCAACCGCAGTCGAAGGTGGGCGGAGCCTTCAGACACTGACCACAGCTGGAGCGCTGGGCCGCACATTTATAGAGCAGAGCTACACACACACACACACACACCCAGACACAGACACACACACACACACAGACACACACACACTCACACCCAGACACACACACACTCACACCCAGACACACACACACACAGACACACACACACACACACAGACACACACACAGACACACACACACACACACCCAGACACACACACACACACACACACACACACAGACACACACACACTCACACCCAGACACACACACACTCACACCCAGACACACACACACACACACACAGACACACAGACACACACACACAGACACACACACAGACACACACACACACACAGACACACAGACACACACACACACACAGACACACAGACACACACACACAGACACACACACACAGACAAAGACACACACACACACACACCCAGACACCACACACAGACACAGACACCACACAACCAGACACACAGACACACACACACACACACACCCAGACACACACCATATATTTTCTTTATATTATTAAGAAAACAGTGTATGCACTTTATTTCCTGCTTTAATTGTGTCCCTAATCTGCTACACAGGCCTAGGCTAGGTTAACATGACGCTAGGTTAGGTTAGCATGAAGCTAAGTTCCACAGGGCTAGGCTAGGTTAACATGACCCTATGTTAGGTTAGCATGAAGCTAAGCTACACAGGGCTAGGTTAACATGACCCTAGGTTAGGTTAGCATGAAGCTAAGCTACACAGGGCTAGGTTAACATGAAGCTAGGTTAGGTTGGCATGAAGCTAAGCTCCACAGGGCTAGGCTAGGTTAACATGACGCTAGGTTAAGTTAGCATGAAGCTAGGCTACGTTACCTTTCATAGTAGCAGGTTTGTCGATAAAGAAGTCACCATCCCAGACGATAGAGAAGTCCACGGCCATGTTGCCCATTTCATCTCCTTCGTACCAGTACTACAC
>JACYXH010000361.1:522500-527500 GCA_026745465.1 Lota lota | reverse complement strand
ACTGTCCTCTATTCTACTGTCCCCTATTCTACTGTATTCTACTGTCCTCTATTCCACTGTATTCTACTGGCTCTATTCTACTGTCCTCTATTCTACTGTTTTCTACTGTCCTCTATTCTACTGTCCTCTATTCTACTGTAGTCTACTGTCCTCTATTCTACTGTCCCCTATTCTACTGTATTCTACTGTCCTATATTCTACTGTCCTCTATTCTACTGTATTCTACTGTCCTCTATTCTACTGTCCTCTATTCTACTGTATTCTACTGTCCTCTATTCTACTGTCCTCTATTCTACTGTCCTCTATTCTACTGTCCTCTATTCTACTGTCCTCTATTCTACTGTATTCTACTGTCCTCTATTCTACTGTCCTCTATTCTACTGTAGTCTACTGTCCTCTATTCTACTGTCCCCTATTCTACTGTATTCTACTGTCCTCTATTCTACTGTCCCCTATTCTACTGTATTCTACTGTCCTCTATTCCACTGTATTCTACTGGCTCTATTCTACTGTCCTCTATTCTACTGTTTTCTACTGTCCTCTATTCTACTGTCCTCTATTCTACTGTAGTCTACTGTCCTCTATTCTACTGTCCCCTATTCTACTGTATTCTACTGTCCTCTATTCTACTGTCCTCTATTCTACTGTATTCTACTGTCCTCTATTCCACTGTATTCTACTGTCCTCTATTCTACTGTCCTCTATTCTACTGTATTCTACTGGCTCTATTCTACTGTCCTCTATTCTACTGTTTTCTACTGTCCTCTATTCTACTGTCCTCTATTCTACTGTATTCTACTGTCCTCTATTCTACTGTCCTCTATTCTACTGTATTCTACTGTCCTCTATTCTACTGTCCCCTATTCTACTGTATTCTACTGTCCTCTATTCTACTGTCCTCTATTCTACTGTATTCTACTGTCCTCTATTCTACTGTCCTCTATTCTACTGTAGTCTACTGTCCTCTATTCTACTGTCCCCTATTCTACTGTATTCTACTGTCCTCTATTCTACTGTCCTCTATTCTACTGTATTCTACTGTCCTCTATTCTACTGTCCTCTATTCTACTGTCCTCTATTCTACTGTATTCTACTGTCCTCTATTCCACTGTATTCTACTGGCTCTATTCTACTGTCCTCTATTCTACTGTTTTCTACTGTCCTCTATTCTACTGTCCTCTATTCTACTGTAGTCTACTGTCCTCTATTCTACTGTCCCCTATTCTACTGTATTCTACTGTCCTATATTCTACTGTCCTCTATTCTACTGTATTCTACTGTCCTCTATTCTACTGTCCTCTATTCTACTGTATTCTACTGTCCTCTATTCTACTGTCCTCTATTCTACTGTATTCTACTGTCCTCTATTCTACTGTCCCCTATTCTACTGTATTCTACTGTCCTCTATTCTACTGTATTCTACTGTCCTCTATTCTACTGTCCTCTATTCTACTGTAGTCTACTGTCCTCTATTCTACTGTATTCTACTGTCCTCTATTCTACTGTCCTCTATTCTACTGTCCTCTATTCTACTGTCCCCTATTCTACTGTATTCTACTGTCCTCTATTCTACTGTCCTCTATTCTACTGTCCTCTATTCTACTGTATTCTACTGTCCTCTATTCTACTGTCCTCTATTCTACTGTAGTCTACTGTCCTCTATTCTACTGTCCTCTATTCTACTGTATTCTACTGTCCTCTATTCTACTGTCCTCTATTCTACTGTAGTCTACTGTCCTCTATTCTACTGTCCCCTATTCTACTGTATTCTACTGTCCTCTATTCTACTGTCCCCTATTCTACTGTATTCTACTGTCCTCTATTCCACTGTATTCTACTGTCCTCTATTCTACTGTATTCTACTGTCCTCTATTCTACTGTCCTCTATTCTACTGTATTCTACTGTCCTCTATTCTACTGTCCTCTATTCTACTGTATTCTACTGTCCTCTATTCTACTGTCCTCTATTCTACTGTATTCTACTGTCCTCTATTCTACTGTCCTCTATTCTACTGTATTCTACTGTCCTCTATTCTACTGTCCTCTATTCTACTGTAGTCTACTGTCCTCTATTCTACTGTCCTCTATTCTACTGTATTCTACTGTCCTCTATTCTACTGTCCCCTATTCTACTGTATTCTACTGTCCTCTATTCTACTGTCCTCTATTCTACTGTTTTCTACTGTCCTCTATTCTACTGTCCTCTATTCTACTGTCCTCTATTCTACTGTCCTCTATTCTAAAGGTGTGTTTTCAACCTCTGAGTTCCTTCGCTCTGCACATGCTCAGACCTCGTGGTCCGCTGCGGCCTATCACAGGTCAGATGGGCTCCATGTGACCTGATCTATCCATGTGGTTTCATACTGAGCTGCCATATTGCGAGGGGTAGATACCCAGATCCTTCTGAGCCAATCAGAACACTGAAGAGACAGGTGCATCCTTCTCAACCAATCACATTATATTTGTTTGTTTTAGTTGATTAATAACAATTAATCCAATCTCAAGTCTCACTCCAACAGCTGTGTGTGTGTGCGTGTTTTCCCGTTGAGAATTATTCAATAACTTAGTTCCTGTGCAGCTGAACACACTTTGTCTCTGTCTCTGTCTCTCTCTCTGTCTCTGTCTCTCTCTCCGTCTCTCTCTCTGTCTCTGTCTCTCTCTCTGTCTCTCTCTGTCTCTGTCTCTGTCTCTGTCTCTCTCTCTGTCTCTCTCTCGTGCGTGTGTGTGTGTGTGCGCGTGCGTGTACCTGGTGGTTACTCAGCAGGTATATATATTGATGGTCAGGACTGAAAACCATGTCTCTCAGGATTGGTCGCCCATCCCCCACCGTCACCGTCTCGTACAGAAGTGCATTCTGGGAGGGCGGTGGAATCCCGTCCACACGGATCTGAAAACACAACAACAGTTATGCTAGCTCACATGCTAGCTCATATGCTAGCTGTTTGCTCATATAATACCTCACATGTTAGCTCATATACTAGCTGTTTGCTCATAATATCTCACATGTTAGCTCACATGTTAGCTCATATACTAACTGTTAGCTCATATAATACCTCACATGTTAGCTCATATACTAGCTGTTAGCTCCAATAATACCTCACATGTTAGCTCACATGTTAGCTCATATACTAGCTGTTAGCTCATATAATACCTCACATGTAAGCTCATATACTAGCTGTTAGCTCATATAATACCTCACATGTTAGCTCACATGTTAGCTCATATACTAGCTGTTAGCTCCAATAATACCTCACATGTTAGCTCACATGTTAGCTCATATACTAGCTGTTAGCTCATATAATATCTCACATGTTAGCTCATATGTTAGTTCATATACTAGCTGTTAGCTCATATAATACCTCACATGTTACCTCATATGTTGGGTCTTATCCTAATGGTTAGCTCATATACACCTCACATGTTAGCTCACATGTTAGCTCGTAATGATAGCTTATATAAGAACTCAAAGGCTCGATTTTAGCTAACGTTAGCTCATAAGCTAGCTCATATAACCCCTCATATTCTAGCTGTTAGCTCACATATCGCCCTAAATAGTTAGCTTAGCATGTGTTGGCTAATTTACCACACAGCTCATATGTTAGCTAATAAGTAAGCTAATTATATATGTAGCTGTAGCGTAGCTGTGTGTCAATTTACTACTGGACATGTTTTGAACGTGTCTACAGCATAAATAAATATGATTATTTAAACAATTCTCTTCCTCTCATCTCGACTCCTCTCCTCTCATCTCCCCCTCTCTCACTCACACACTCCCTCATTCCTACTCTCCCTTTCTCCTCCTCTCCCTTTCTCCTTCTCTCCCTCTCTATATCCTCAAACTGAGCCCTGCTCCTCCCTCTGTCTGACCTAGAAAAACAAACGAGGGAGAGAGGGAGAGCGAGAGAGAGGAGATAGAGAGGATAAAGAGAGAGAAGAGAGAGACACAGAGACACAGAGAGAAAGAGAGAGAGAGACAGTAGCAACGAGGGAGTCAATGAGAGAGGAAGAGAAGTGTTGAAATAATCCTATTTGTTTATGCTGTCCCCACTAGTTCCCAACATGTCCAGTACCTTGTGTGTTCTGGAAGTGAGGCTCTTATCTCAGTCAGATAAAATGGTATAGATTACAATGTTGATCAGAACGTTTCAAACCAAAACAAAGGACTTAGGTTCCTTTACAGCAGCTCTCTGTTTAAAGAACAGAGAGAATAGTCTGGAGAACAGAGGAGAGAGGAGGAGAGAAGGAGAGAGGAGGAGAGGACAGAGCAATAGAGGAAAGAGAAAAGTGAGTAAGGCTTTGACCTCTGACCTGCTGCCCAAGGGAACACACACACACACACCCACACACACACAGGTTGCCTCAGGCTCAACCCCCGTGCGACCCATAACCTATGACCTTTCAACCCCAGACAAACAATCTGTCTGATATATGTCCTATTGTCTGTGTGTGTGTGTTTCTCTCCTAATTCACACTTCCTGTCTGTATCCCAACTTCCTGCATATCTGTGCTTTTACAAACACACACACACACACACACACACGCGCACACACACACGCGCACACACACACGCGCACACACACTTACACATATACACACAGACGCACGTACACACACACACACACACAGACGCACGCACACACACGCACACATACACACACACACACACACACACACACACACACACACACACACACACACTCACAGCTGCCTGAAATTCCTCTGTAATGCAAAACCTCCGGCTAGCAGAACCATTGACAACAGAACAGACCGATATATACATTTATAGTATATATATCTGAATATATATACTGATAGATATTGATATGTATCTATAGATATATTGATATATATCTTTATATATAATTACTATGAAACGTATTCCATGCTAAGTACTGATCTAACCTTTGTTCCTGTCTGCTGTCACTACTTATTAGTCTCTCTCTCTCTCTCTCTCTCTCTCTCTCTCTCTCTCTCTCTTTGTCTCAGAAAGAGAGAGGTTA
>JACYXH010000361.1:510000-517500 GCA_026745465.1 Lota lota | reverse complement strand
TACAGAACCATCCTCACTACAGAACCATCCTCACTACAGAACCATCTAGAACCATCCTCACTACAGAACCATCCTCACTACAGAACCATCTTCACTACAGAACCATCTTCACTACAGAACCATCTTCACTACAGAACCATCTAGAACCATCCTCACTACAGAACCATCCTCACTACAGAACCATCTTCACTACAGAACCATCTTCACTACAGAACCATCTTCACTACAGAACCATCTAGAACCATCCTCACTACAGAACCATCTTCACTACAGAACCATCTTCACTACAGAACCATCTAGAACCATCCTCACTACAGAACCATCCTCACTACAGAACCATCTTCACTACAGAGCCATCTAGAACCATCCTCACTACAGAACCATCTTCACTACAGAACCATCTTCACTACAGAACCATCTTCACTACAGAACCATCCTCACTACAGAACCATCTAGAACCATCCTCACTACAGAACCATCCTCACTACAGAACCATCTAGAACCATCCTCACTACAGAACCATCCTCACTACAGAACCATCCTCACTACAGAACCATCTAGAACCATCCTCACTACAGAACCATCCTCACTACAGAACCATCTAGAACCATCCTCACTACAGAACCATCCTCACTACAGAACCATCCTCACTACAGAACCATCCTCACTACAGAACCATCCTCACTACAGAACCATCTAGAACCATCCTCACTACAGAACCATCCTCACTACAGAACCATCCTCACTACAGAACCATCTTCACTACAGAACCATCTAGAACCATCCTCACTACAGAACCATCCTCACTACAGAACCATCTAGAACCATCCTCACTACAGAACCATCCTCACTACAGAACCATCCTCACTACAGAACCATCCTCACTACAGAACCATCCTCACTACAGAACCATCCTCACTACAGAACCATCTAGAACCATCCTCACTACAGAACCATCCTCACTACAGAACCATCCTCACTACAGAACCATGCTTCATCTGGGTCAAGACCACACATATACACCAACCACAGATCTATAATTATGATGCGCTGATCAAACAGAATAACCTCTCCTCCTCCTTGCTCCTCCCCCTCCCGTTCCTCCTCCCCCTCCTTTTTCCCTGTCTTACCCCTTCTCCTCCCCCTCCTCTTCCCCCTCTTCTTCCCCCTCCTCTTCCCCCTCCTCCTCCCCCTCCTGTTCCTCCTCCCCCTACTCTTTCCCTCTCTTCCTCCTCCTCCTCCTGGCAATGCAACCTCATTTCAGGTTGGTGGATTAAAGCATCTCTCTCTCTCCCTCTCTCTCTCCCTCTCACACACACACTCTCTCTCTCTCTCCCTCCCCCATCTCTCTCCCTGCAGCATATTATTGTGGTTATTATATTACTATTATTAATATTCTCAATCAAATGTACATTAGTTTATTGTTTACATTATTAATAATAATTGAATTATTACAATACATTTAGTGGTATTGACATTATGAATGTAAATGGTACTGTGCTGTGATTGGTTGATAACTGAATCTGTTCCCGCTGGTCTACCTCTCTTTTGTTCTCTCCATCTCTGCTCCACTCCTCCCACCTTCACCCCAGGGGTCTGCTGACATCACAGCTCCTCCCCAGCCTCACCCCCGAAGAAGAACACCATGACTCAACCATGGGGGAGAGGGAGGGAGGGAGGGAGGAGAGAGAGGAGAGGGAGAGAGACAGAGAGAGAAAGAGAGAGAGGAGAGGGAGAGGGAGAGACAGAGACAGAGAGCAAGAGAGAGGAGAGGAGAGAGGAGAGAGGAGAGAGGAGAGAGGAGAGAGGAGGGAGAGAGGAGAAAGGAGAGGAGAGGAGAGGGAGAGGGAGAGGGAGAGGAGAGAGGAGAGAGGAGAGAGGAGAGAGGAGAGGGAGAGAGGAGAGGAGAGGGATGGTAGTTGGAAGGCAAAGGAGAGAGATTGATCAAGGGAGAGAAAATGTTGATATTGGATCCATGTTTAGAAACACAACACCACCACAGTGTGTTTAAGCACACAGCATGTGTGTGTGTGTGTGTGTGTGTGTGTGGTGAACCACTCCCAGTCTAAATCTGTCTACTGGTCAAACTGGGAGGGCCCACCGCAGGTGTGGCACACACACACACACACACACACACACACACACACACACACACACCCCTAGTGTGTAGGCTGAGATGTGCACATTGTGTATAAATATGAGACACGTTTGAAATGTAATGTAATTATTACAATATGTGAATTAAAACCAGCTTGTGTGTATGTGTATGTGTATGTGTGTGTGTGTGTGTGTGTGTGTGTGTGTGTGTGTGTGTGTGTGTGTGTGTGTGTGTGTGTGTGTGTTAGCGGATGATATCGCCCCTTTTAGATAATCTTTATATATTTGTTACAGAGAGACAGAGAGAGCGAGAGGGGAGAGAGAGAGAGGGGGAGAGAGAGAGAGGGGGAGAGAGAGGGGGAGAAAGAGAGAGAGAGTAGGAGAGAACAGGGGAGAGAGAGAGAGGGGAGAGTGAGAGAGGGGGAGAGAGAGGGGGAGAAAGAGAGAGAGAGTAGGAGAGAACAGGGGAGAGAGATAAGAGATAATTGAGAGGAGAAGCAGAGAGATGAGGTAATTTCCCAAGGTGATGACACACACGCAAGCAAACACGCAAGCACACACACCATGCTATCTGTGTGGGAGGAGCCAGCAGCTCCTTATTGTCTGATCTGTAGACGACACGCCCAGCGTGATGCTAGGGCTAATGCTCACCAGCAGCTAGCTTACAGGCTAACTGGTTTACAGCAGCAGCTAAGCGGCTACGTGCTACGTACGTTGCTAAAGATTGAACTTGGCTGTTAAACCAGCTAATGATGCTAACTAGATGACATGGATAACTAACTAAGAGCATGTAGAGAGAGAGACAGAGACAGAGAGAGAGAGAGAGAGAGAGAGAGACAGAGAGAGAGAGAAAGGGAGAGAGACAAAGAGGGAGAGAGAGAGAGGGGGAGAGAGGGTGAGAGAGAGAGAGAAAGGGAGAGAGACAGAGAGGGAGAGAGAGAGAGAGGGGGAGAGAGAGCCTCCACAATATGCCCTCCAGACAAAAAAAAAAAAAGCAACAAAGTACAGGAGATGACCTCATGGACCCTCAGAGCATTATCATCAGCCCACTAACACCCTGTCAGACCACAGAAGAACCTGGACCGATCAACACCCAATCATCAAGCAGCAAAGCCCACCAACCAGGCTAAACACGTGAAGGAAAGCAGTGCAGACACCGTCCAAAACAACTGAGGCCACACAACAAGTGCAAGGCAAGAGAGGACCTGGAGACACCCACAGAACACTCCAAGACTTTCAGACCAGATCTGGAGAACCTGCAGCAGTGAAGGTGGAACCAGGGCAGCAGCAACAGATCTGACCTGTCAGCCTCCTGGTCCAAAGCCCTCACAGACAGAAACCACCACGACAAAGGGTTTGACCGTAGGAACCTCAGGGCCAGAGTAAGGACCCTACTGGGCACCAGAACGCTCTCTTCACCGAACATTACAACAGCAAGAAGCTGCGGAACACGGGCTGTGCACGCTACACGCTACACGCTACACGCTACCGAGGAAGCCATCAGAACATTGGAACCCTCTTAAACAAACCAAAACATCAAAGTGGAGCATTGTGGGTAAACCACTTCTCCTCGGTCCGGTAGAGAAGAACGAGCGGGGAGAGCAAGATAAGCTGCAACGTTTAGCGTCGTGGAGATGATCAGACGATCTCCATTCCCCAGTACACTCAGAGACCTACAAACACAGATCACACACAGCAAAAAGATTTCAAAACATACGACCAAACGTCACGCTAATAAAGCCCTTTATGAGAGATGATGAAGAGAGAGAGAGAGAGAGGGAGAGAGGGAGAGAGAGAGAGAGAGGGAGAGAGAGAGGGAGAGACTATAACTACTGTCACAGAAGCTTACATCTGCGTTTAACCACATGGAGCACATGGAAACAATTTACACACACACACACACACACACACACACACACACACACACACATGCACACACACACACACACACACACACAAAGGCACACGCACACACACACCTTTGCAGAGAGAAGACTGTGTGTGTGGTCTTGTTTCAGATATTGATGTTATCGTCTCAGTGTGTTTCTGTCTAGCAGAGAGCCCCCGTGAGGACCTGAGAGAGGCCAGCAGGGCGTGGTTCAGATTCACCACACCTAGCAGGAACAAGCGGTTTCATTCGTTCGTTCGTTCATGCTGCAGAATACAAGGCGATAACCCACAGGACATGTTCCGTGATGTAACCCATCCAAACCATTAGCCCCGACGTGTTGCTAAGCAACCGTTAGCATGCATCCGCTAGCTCTGTGCTTCATAGGGTGACATTAGTATAGTGCATCTCTGTTTCCACCATCCCACCAACATCACCTCAATAGACGCGTGGAGGAACAATAACGACACAACGCAAATAATAACTCAATCACATCTACAGCAACATGACATCACATCCAGGATACTGCACATGCTCAGTAGGGTGTCTACTGCACATGGTCAGTAGGGTGTCTACTGCACATGCTCAGTAGGGTGTCTACTGCACATGCCCAGTAGGGTGTCCACTGCACATGCTCAATAGAGTGTCCACTGCACATGCCCAGTAGGGTGGATTCTGGACCCTCTTGTCTATGAGTCTAATTGGTGTACGCTCTTAATGACCTTAATCTCACTGGTACCGTGACAACCTCCAATCAAAAGACAGAAAGAGAGAGAGAGACAGAAAGAGAGACAGACAGAGAGACAGACAGAGAGACAGATAGAGAGACGGCAGAGAGAGACAGAGAGAGAGACAGACAGAGAGACAGAAAGAGAGACAGACAGAGAGACAGAGACAGAAAGAGAGACAGACAGAGAGACAGAGACAGAAAGAGAGACAGACAGAGAGAGAGACAGAGAGCTCTCCTCTCATCTTGGTCCAAAACAAACAGGCCAGAGGGCACAGCGGAGACATGCTCCACTGACTCCCCCCGTACACACACACACACACACACACACACACACACACACACACACACACACACACACACACACATATATACTTAGAGACACACACACACTCACTCCCCAACATAGGGTTAGTCCGTTTGTTTATATACGTGTGTGTGTGGTGTGTGTTTGTGTGTAAGTGTGTGTGTTTGTTAGTGTGTGTGTGTTAGTGTGTGTGTGTTTTTGTTAGTGTGTGTGTGTGTGTGTTAGTGTGTGTTAGTGTGTGTTTGTGTTAGTGTGTGTGTGTTTGTGTTAGTGTGTGTGTGTGTGTTAGTGTGTGTTAGTGTGTGTTTGTGTTAGTGTGCGTTAGTGTGTGTGTGTTTGTGTTAGTGTGAGCGTGTGTGTGTTTGTGTTAGTGTGAGCGTGTGTGTGTGTGTGTTAGTGTGTGTGTGCGTTTGTGTTAGTGTGCGTTAGTCTGTGTGTGTGTGTTAGTGTGCGTTAGTGTTAGTGTGCGTTAGTGTTAGTGTGCGTTAGTGTGCGTTAGTGTTAGTGTGCGTTAGTGTGCGTTAGTGTTAGTGTGTGTGTGTGTGTGTGTGTGTGTGCGTTAGTGTTAGTGTGCGTTAGTGTGTGTGCGTTAGTGTGCGTTAGTGTTAGTGTGTGTGTACCTTCTTCAGCTGCCCGCTGCGTGTCCCTACGAACACCACGGTGTGTTCTCCGTACACGTACCCCGCCACCGCGCCCAGCCCCTCCTCTCTCTCCTCGTACAGCGGCGTCCCCTCGATCGCCCGCAGGCCCCCCAGGGGCTGGTTCAGCACCAGGCCGCAGAAATCATCCCCGATCTGCTTGGGCTGCAACACACACACACATTAGATACACACACTTTATACACACACACACATTAGATACACACACTTTATACACACACACACACACACACATTAGATACACACACTTTATATACACACACATTAGATACACACACTTTATACACACACACATTAGATACACACACTTTATACACACACACACACATTAGATACACACACTTTATATACACACACATTAGATACACACACTTTATACACACACACACACACACATTAGATACACACACTTTATACACACACACACATTAGATACACACATTAGATACACACACTTTATACACACACACACATTAGATACACACACTTTATACACACACACACATTAGATACACACACTTTATATACACACACACTTTATACACACACACACACACATTAGATACACACACTTTATACACACACACACATTAGATACACACACTTTATACACACACACATCACACACACGCACATTATATACACACACACATCACACGCACACACACACGCACATTAGATACACACAAACACATCACACACGTTATAGACACACACATAACATATTATACATAACACATTATTCACACACACACATAACACATTATACACACACACACTTTATCCAGATGATATACACATGTATGTTAGATATGAGATATTTAATATTCCTGTGACAGCAGCCGGTTCTCTACGGTCTACAACTGGTTCTGATTTCTATTGTATCTAGATTCAAAACCTCCTCCGTTCACACTGAAGACACAACGCCCGCACAACGCTCTGTTGACCCATAGGTTTAAGAGAAGCTTGATACACACACCAGCTCCAGGTTCAGACTGGAACCACATCTTGATACACACACCAGCTCCAGGTTCAGACTGGAACCACATCATGCTTAGGTAAATACTCCTAGGTAAATACCTGTTTACATTTCTTTGGATAATGACGCGATTCATGTGAGAGATTCAGTCCAGATGACTACCTATCACTCATCTCTCTCTCTCTCTCTCCCCCTCTCTCTCTCCCTCTCCCTCCCTCTCTCTCTCTCTCTCTCCCTCTCTCTCTCTCTCTCTCTCTCCCCCTCCCCCCTCCCCCCTCTTTCTTTTCTCTCTCTCTCTCTCTCTCTCTCTCTCTCTCTCTCTCTCTCTCTCTCTCTCTCTCTCTCTCTCCCAGGGGGTCTTTGTTACTCATTGGTCCTATTCATGCCTAGCCGCGGTAACCACGGCAATGCTAGCCAGTAAACATCCTGGCTGGTACCCTAGCACTAAGCATTACAGAACAGTATTACTTAGTACCCTAGCAGTAGCAGTGCTAAGGCCGGTACCCCAGCAGTAGCAGTGCTAAGGCCGGTACGCTAGCAGTGCTAAGGCCGGTACGCTAGCAGTGCTAAGGCCGGTACCCCAGCAGTAGCAGTGCTAAGGCCGGTACGCTAGCAGTGCTAAGGCCGGTACGCTAGCAGTGCTAAGGCCGGTACCCTAGCAGTGCTAAGGCTAAGTGAAATGTAACGCAGCGTAGCTGTGGTGGTGTATTGAAATAATCACGTTATGCATTTTGAAGGTTGTTATTTTTAAGTTGGAAAGATATTGGGGAAACCACAGATAGGCGTGTGTGAGTGTGTGTGCGTGCGTGTGCGTGTGTGTGCGTCTGACTGTGTGTGTCTGAC
>JACYXH010000361.1:497500-505000 GCA_026745465.1 Lota lota | reverse complement strand
AGAGAGAGAGACACAACATGAGAGAGAGAGAGACATTAACACAACATGAGAGAGAGAGAGAGAGAGAGACATTAACACAACATGAGAGAGAGAGACATTAACACAACATGAGAGAGAGAGAGAGAGACATTAACACAACATGAGAGAGAGAGAGAGACATTAACACAACATGAGAGAGAGAGACATTAACACAACATGAGAGAGAGAGAGAGACATTAACACAACATGAGAGAGAGACATTAACACAACATGAGAGAGAGAGAGAGACACAACATGAGAGAGAGAGAGACATTAACACAACATGAGAGAGAGAGAGAGAGAGAGAGAGAGAGAGAGAGAGAGAGAGACATTAACACAACATGAGAGAGAGACATTAACACAACATGAGAGAGAGAGAGACATTAACACAACATGAGAGAGAGAGAGACATTAACACAACATGAGAGAGAGAGAGACATTAACACAACATGAGAGAGAGAGAGACATTAACACAACATGAGAGAGAGAGAGAGACATTAACACAACATGAGAGAGAGAGAGAGACATTAACACAACATGAGAGAGAGAGAGACATTAACACAACATGAGAGAGAGAGAGACATTAACACAACATGAGAGAGAGAGAGACATTAACACAACATGAGAGAGAGAGACATTAACACAACATGAGAGAGAGAGACATTAACACAACATGAGAGAGAGACAGAGAGAGAGAGACATTAACACAACATGAGAGAGAGAGACATTAACACAACATGAGAGAGAGACAGAGAGAGACATTAACACAACATGAGAGAGAGAGAGAGAGAGAGAGAGAGACATTAACACAACATGAGGGAGAGAGAGAGACATTAACACAACATGAGAGAGAGAGAGAGACATTAACACAACATGAGAGAGAGACAGAGAGAGAGAGAGAGAGAGAGAGAGACATTAACACAACATGAGAGAGAGACAGAGAGAGACATTAAAACAACATGAGAGAGAGACAGAGAGAGAGAGAGAGAGAGACATTAACCCAACATGAGAGAGAGAGAGAGACACAACATGAGGGAGAGAGAGAGACATTAACACAACAGGAGAGAGAGAGAGAGAGAGACATTGACACAACATGAGAGAGAGAGAGAGAGAGAGAGAGAGAGAGAGAGAGAGAGAGAGAGACATTAACACAACATGAGAGAGAGACAGAGAGAGACATTAACACAACAGGAGAGAGAGAGAGACATTGACACAACATGAGAGAGAGAGAGACATTAACACAACATGAGAGAGAGAGAGAGAGAGAGAGAGAGAGAGAGAGAGAGAGAGAGTAGAGTGTGAACTCTCTTCTTAACCAATCTTAAACCATTTTACCTCACATTAAATATTACACATACATCCAATATAAATATATAAATATACATACATAAATATCCCATACTGTACAGAAAATATAAATATATATATATATTGGATGTATGTGATATTTATATATCACATTATATATATTATATATAAGTATATATTAAAACATCATGACAAGCACTTTGTCACTGTCACTACTTCCTGGTGTATTCACACACACACACACACACACACCCACACACACACACACACACACACACACACACACACACACAGAAAGATCAGCACATTAGCTAATTAGTGGGCAAAGCTAGAGAATATGACAGAGAAAATGTAGACAGATGGATGTGTGTGTGTGTGTGTGTGTGTGTGTGTGTGTGTGTGTGTGTGTGTGTGTGTGTGTGTGTAGTGTGTGTGTGTGTGTGTGTGTGTGTAAGTGTGTGTGTGTGTGTGTGGACACCAAACAGCTGGACAGAAGGGGAGGATAAAGTTTCAGTTAGCAGAGACAGATTTCAACAAAACATTGACTGCTGTCTACTGTTCATTTACACACACTGGTGTCTGAGTGTGTGTGTGTGTGTGTGTGTGGGTATTTGTGTGTGTTTTTCTGTGTTTGTGTTTTTTATTTGTGTTTGTGTGTTTTTCTGTGTTTGTGTGTGTTTTTCTGTGTGTGTGTGTATGTATGTGTGTGTTTTTCTGTTAGTGTGTGTGTGTAATTGAGTGTCCTCAGTGTAAATTAAATTATGTGAAGTCAGAACAGAAGTCTGATAGACTGTTCTGTCTCTCCTCCATCATCCCTCCATCCTTCTGTCTCTCCTATATCATCCCTCCATCATTCTGTCTCTCCTCTATCATCCCTCCATCATTCTGTCTCTCCTCTATCATCCCTCCATCATTCTGTCTCTCCTCTCTCATCCCTCCATCATTCTGTCTCTCCTCTATCATCCCTCCATCATTCTGTCTCTCCTCTATCATCCTCCATCATTCTGTCTCTCCTCCATCATCCCTCCATCATTCTGTCTCTCCTCTATCATCCTCCA
The DNA here is from genome assembly GCA_026745465.1 of Lota lota. NCBI lineage: Eukaryota > Metazoa > Chordata > Actinopteri > Gadiformes > Lotidae > Lota > Lota lota. The sequence goes on along the minus strand of JACYXH010000361.1, from coordinate 502,616 downwards.
TCATTCTGTCTCTCCTCTATCATCCCTCCATCATTCTGTCTCTCCTCTATCATCCTCCATCATTCTGTCTCTCCTCTATCATCCCTCCATCATTCTGTCTCTCCTCTATCATCCTCCATCATTCTGTCTCTCCTCTATCATCCCTCCATCTTTCTGTCTCTCCTATTTCATCCCTGCATCAGTGAGAGAGAGAAAGAGAGAGGGGAGGGAGAGAGAGAGAACAGTAGAACAGTCCGTTCAGCAGTTTAACAGAAAGACCCATGATCTTTGAACTTTGAACTCTCTGAAATTCGCATGTCTCTCTCTCTCCCCCTTTCTCTCTCTCTCCCTCTCTTTCTCTCTCTCTCACTAAGACAGAGCAGCCTTGTGTTTGATTTCCTGGGCGAACGAGGGAAGGGGACAATGTTCCCATTACACACACACACACAAACACACACAAACAGACTCACAGACAAACAGACTCACAGACAGACAGACGGCAGTCCCGCAACAGAGAATGTTTTTTCTAAGTAGTATCTTGAGGAGCGTACATGTTATAATCCTCACAGTGAGGTACATGTTATAATCCTCACAGTGAGGTACATGTTATAATCCTCACAGTGAGGTACATGTTATAATCCTCAGTGAGGTACATGTTATAATCCTCAGTGAGGTACATGTTATAATCCTCACAGTGAGGTACATGTTATAATCCTCACAGTGAGGTACATGTTATAATCATCACAGTGAGGTACATGTTATAATCCTCACAGTGAGGTACATGTTATAATCCTCACAGTGAGGTACATGTTATAATCCTCACAGTGAGGTACATGTTATAATCCTCACAGTGAGGTACATGTTATAATCCTCACAGTGAGGTACATGTTATAATCCTCACAGTGAGGTACATGTTATAATCCTCACAGTGAGGTACATGTTATAATCCTCACAGTGAGGTACATGTTATAATCCTCACAGTGAGGTACATGTTATAATCCTCAAAGTGAGGTACATGTTATAATCCTCACAGTGAGGTACATGTTATAATCCTCACAGTGAGGTACATGTTATAATCCTCAGTGAGGTACATGTTATAATCCTCACAGTGAGGTACATGTTATAATCCTCACAGTGAGGTACATGTTATAATCCTCAGTGAGGTACATGTTATAATCCTCAGTGAGGTACATGTTATAATCCTCACAGTGAGGTACATGTTATAATCCTCACAGTGAGGTACATGTTATAATCCTCACAGTGAGGTACATGTTATAATCCTCACAGTGAGGTACATGTTATAATCCTCACAGTGAGGTACATGTTATAATCCTCAGTGAGGTACATGTTATAATCCTCAGTGAGGTACATGTTATAATCCTCACAGTGAGGTACATGTTATAATCCTCACAGTGAGGTACATGTTATAATCCTCACAGTGAGGTACATGTTATAATCCTCACAGTGAGGTACATGTTATAATCCTCACAGTGAGGTACATGTTATAATCCTCACAGTGAGGTACATGTTATAATCCTCACAGTGAGGTACATGTTATAATCCTCAAAGTGAGGTACATGTTATAATCCTCACAGTGAGGTACATGTTATAATCCTCACAGTGAGGTACATGTTATAATCCTCAGTGAGGTACATGTTATAATCCTCACAGTGAGGTACATGTTATAATCCTCACAGTGAGGTACATGTTATAATCCTCAGTGAGGTACATGTTATAATCCTCACAGTGAGGTACATGTTATAATCCTCACAGTGAGGTACATGTTATAATCCTCAGTGAGGTACATGTTATAATCCTCACAGTGAGGTACATGTTATAATCCTCACAGTGAGGTACATGTTATTTGTACAAACAAAATGACGTTACATTGTGACATTTTAGAGGAAGAAATCTGTGTTTAGAATTGAAATAAAAATGGACATTTTGTTTATCTATTTTCTGACCCGAATGCTAGTGGATGATGTCATATCATGAGAATGTTAATCCATCAACTAGTTAACGACCGTAACCTGGTTAACGACCGTAACCTGGTTACTGTATCTAACCTGGTTACTGTCTAACCTGGTTACTCTATCTAACCTGGTTACTGTCTAACCTGGTTACTCTCTAACCTGGTTACTCTATCTAACCTGGTTATTGTTACTAACCTGGTTACTGTATCTAACCTGGTTACTCTATCTAACCTGGTTACTGTATCTAACCTGGTTACTGTATCTAACCTGGTTCCTGTATCTAACCTGGTTACTCTATCTAACCTGGTTACTGTATCTAACCTGGTTACTGTATCTAACCTGGTTACTGTCTAACCTGGTTACTGTATCTAACCTGGTTACTGTATCTAACCTGGTTACTGTGTCTAACCTGGTTACTGTGTCTAACCTGGTTACTGTCTAACATGGTTACTGTATCTAACCTGGTTACTGTGTCTAACCTGGTTACTGTATCTAACCTGGTTACTGTATCTAACCTGGTTACTGTCTCTAACCTGGTTACTCTATCTAACCTGGTTACTGTTACTAACCTGGTTACTGTCTAACCTGGTTACTGTATCTAACCTGGTTACTGTATCTAACCTGGTTACTCTATCTAACCTGGTTACTGTTACTAACCTGGTTACTGTATCTAACCTGGTTACTGTATCTAACCTGGTTACTGTCTCTAACCTGGTTACTCTATCTAACCTGGTTACTGTTACTAACCTGGTTACTGTCTAACCTGGTTACTGTTACTAACCTGGTTACTGTATCTAACCTGGTTACTGTATCTAACCTGGTTACATTACCCAGAGCAGAGTTAGGGTGGGGTTCTACTCCCCGGGTGCAGAGCAAGGCACCAACACTGCAGGGTTGAACCCAGTGGATGGTCTCCAAACGCCAGTGACCCGCGGTTGCCGTGGCGATGTGGGGCGTGCAGCGCGCCTCTGAAAGATGGCCGCCCTGCGCCGAGTGTGCGACACGCAAGCTGTTTGTACTTCCTACGCTCCTGTTGTTGTTGTTGTTTATTCAAGATGGACGGTTGAGGGGAGGTTGTGTGTACGAACACGCCCCCCACCGCCGCGGGGGGCCAGAACGGGTCCCAGAATACAAATGGACCTCGCTCTGCATGGGGAGGCCCTGCTGGACCACAACACACACACACACAACCCTTCCTCCAGAGCTAGGATCGCTTTTCTAGTCCGTCGCCCCCTGCTGCCCAGGAGAATATCACCTCCAGACAAACCTTACTTTAACATGCAACGTCGCGCACGGCCGCTACAATGGGGGGGGGGGGGGGGGGGGGGGGGGGGTTAGGGTACACTGTCTATCCCCTTCTTAGGGTTAGGGTGCTACTCCCTGTGTAGCTCGGTATAGAGCAAGGCACTAGCACTGCAGGGTTGGGGGTTCTACTCCCTGTGTAGCTCAGTAGGTAGAGCAAGGCACTAACACTGCAAGGTTAGGGGTTCTACTCCCTGTGTAGCTCAGTAGGTAGAGCAAGGCACTAGCACTGCAGGGTTTGGGGTTATATTCCCTGTGTAGCTCAGCAGGTAGAGCAAGGCACTACCCTCCTAAACATTATCTAGTCTGACTAAAAACACTGGCTTGTCAGGTGACATCACATCCAGTGTGTGTGTGCGTGCGTGCGTGTGTGTGTGACGGTAGAGCGAACGGAGGAGAAGGGTGGGGGGCCACAGGAGAGACTGGGGCCTGTCCGCCGGAACAAGAGCCTCCCTGGCGGCTAATCTAATGTTCCCTCCCCGCCGGAGCACCAGACTGGGGCTATTGTTCCGGGGAGCGGGTCGGTCCCTAACCCTCTCGTGTTACCGAGGCTTTCTCCGCCGACACGACGGCTCTTTGTTCCGCACAGCCAGGATCCCGTTCGATCCCGCTGTCATTCGGTCTGTTTAGCGGTGATTGGTCCAACCACCCTCCAGTTTAAATAAATAACGGCATGCTCACATCATGTCATCACAGAACACGAGTCATTGATCGCTGTTGGCCGCGTGCACGGTGCGCACAGCCGCGCTGGTACCAGTGATGCCTCTCTCTCCGTGCACGTGGAAAACCGTCGACCGGAGAGGAAAAAACACGAAACCCGTTTTCGGGAGACGCGGACCGACGGGAGGCCCGCAGTGCCCCAGCAGCGCGAGCGGAGTGTTTTCAACTGGGAATTTAAATGTTTTAAACCCCCTTTGTTCTTAATGGAACTGGTCTGCCTCTCCTCTCTCCTCTATCTCTCTGTCTCTTTCTCACACACACACACACACACACACACACACACACACACACACACACACACACACACACACACACACACGCGCGCGCGCGCGCGCGCGCGCGCGCGCACACACAACCTAAATACCGTTTAACGTGTGTATCTGAAACCATCAGTAGCCCCCGTGCATACTAACCACACCGTGTGTGTCCGTGTATGTGTGTATGTGTGTGTATGTGTGTGTGTGTGTGTGTGTGTGTGTGTGTAACCCACCTGGACTCGAGCTCCGGTGGTCACATTCACGACGTGTTCCCGTGGTCTTCCTCCCGGGGAAAGAGCGTCTCTTCTCGGGTAAATATTCCTAGGTGGGCCGCCGTGTGTCGGAGGGGCTACGGGAGCCTGTGGCACGGCACGGCGCGGCTCTCCATTTAGCACAGCTCGGTTTGGCCACCAACCCACCAACCAGACCCAGGACTGTACCACTGATGCCAGGGGGGGTGGGGCGAGATAAGAAACACGACACACAGCCGTAGTTCCCCTCTCCCGGAGTCTGCTCGGTGATCTTCGGGGTCTTCAGGAATATGTCCGCTGCGTTTCGAATACAGACACGTGCCGTGAGACGGAGGGGGAAAATCAGTCGGTAAATAATCCGCCGCGACCCCACACGTTGCCGGTGGAACCGTCCTACCTTTTAATCTAACGCTCCTCTCCCGAAACCCAGATGTGGAAGAGACGGAGACAGGGGAGACAGGGGGGAGAGAGAGAGAGAGAGAGTGAGAGAGAGAGAGAGAGAGAGAGAGAGAGAGAGAGAGAGAGAGAGAGAGAGAGAGAGAGAGAGAGAGAGAAAAAACATGATTTCCGGGCAACGTTAAAAGGTTAAAACCGAAATAAAAGTCATTTTAACGAGATGTTGGAGGAAATAAGA
>JACYXH010000361.1:480000-490000 GCA_026745465.1 Lota lota | reverse complement strand
CAATCAAAGCACACTTCCCAAAAAGGAAGCTGGACGGCTAAATAAATAATAAGTAACGTTATGACATAGATATTACATATTTTTTTACTTTGTGTAAATAGCTATTGTTATTAAATATATTGTAGAATTGTTCTACGTATTTATCCCGAGTCTACGGTGGTTTGTTTTAGGAACTATAAATGTTGTTGTTATGTTCGTTTATGTTGAAGGGTTTGGGGTGGGCGGGGCCATCTGACATTTACAGCACGTACACATCCGGGTGTGACGCTGACCCAAATGAATGACCCTATGCTGCGTTCAAACCCTATGGCAGTTACTGTAATTACCGTACATAACGTTTACGCCAACATCTAACGGGTAATTAATCAGAACTAGGAATCTGGTATCTTTCAGAAGTGTCCGATATATGTTACTCTATGTTTGTATGATACATCAAAGGATATATACGACTAGAAGGTTAATATGACAGAACTCCAGAGCACAAGAAAAGGCATACAAAAATGATAAACTCACATCAGCTGAAGCCCGGCGTGTGGAAACAACCCGTACTTTAATACAGTTTTGATAATTCATCACACTGTTTTCACACGATTCAATGACACCCATATAAAAAAAACAAGCAGTGCCAATAAACGAGTGGTTCTACTTGCGTGAACACAGCAGCAAATTGTAAAGAAGGGAATCTTTGCCACCGCTATCTCAAGCCCATCCCCCCTTAGTCCCACACGGTTTGAACGCAGCATTAGATCTCTTCTAGCGTCGCTAGCCGCTCCTCTCTAGTAGCACTGAGGCTAAGAGCTAGCTGTCCGCTAGCCGCTCCTCTCTAGAAGCACCGAGACTAAGAGCTAGCTGTTCGCTAGCACAGGTAAACATGGCCATGGCCCAGGCTCTCTCTGAAGAGGAGTTTCATCGGATGCAGGTATGAATATTTAAACTATCTGAATATGAGAGCCACAGCTGTCACACAGCTGGGGTTAGCTGTCAGCTAGCTGTCATAGTACCCATCTGTACTGTAATGCTAGCCGTGAGGTGTCAGGTGTTGCGGTGGAGCGCTAGGTGATGGTTATAACAAGGTTATACCTTGGAGATGGTCACTCACTGGTTCAGTCTACACACAGGTAGCTCCGGCTAACGGACTTGTTCACCTTAACACTACTCACCTAGATTAGCAGGATGGATGTTGTCTTAACGGCCGGTGCTAAACCTCGGCTAGCAGGGTAGATGTTGTCCACCACAAGACTGCTGTCACGGGGTCTACACTCCTGCCCTGATCTTTAGTAGAGACACACATGCACACACACACACACACACACACACACACACACACACACACACACACACACACACACACACACACACACACACACACACACACACACAATATATACATAATGTGTGTGTGTGTGTGTGTGTGTGTGTGTGTGTGTGTGTGTGTGTGTGTATGTGTGTATATAATGTGTGTGTGTGTGTATATATACAATGTTTGTGTGGTGTGTGTGTATATATATAATGTGTGTGTGTGTATAATGTGTGGGTTTATATATAATGTGTGTATAATGTATGTGTGTGTATATATAATGTGTGCGTGTGTGTGTGTGTGTAATGTGTGGGTTTATATATAATGTGTGTATAATGTATGTGTCTGTATATATAATATGTGTGTGTGTATGTGTGTATATAATGTGTGTCTGTGTGTAATGTGTGTGTGTTTCCAGGCCCAGCTTCTGGAGTTAAGGACTCAGAACTACCAGCTCTCTGATGACCTGAGGAAGAACTCTGCAGGTAAAATCCTTCCTCCATTTCCTCTTTCTCCTCAGCTCACCCTCCTCTTCCTCCTCCTCACCATCTCCTCCTCTATCACCTCCTTCATCACTTCCACAGGGGCTGGGTGTCACGGTGATGACCCCAGTCCTGGCCGTGACCTCATCCTAACCTAGCCGTCATTGTGTTGCAGAGCTGGGCGCCCTGCGTCAGAAGATGGGGGCGTTGGAGAGAGACTTGGGGAAGGCCCAGAAGGTAAACCTTAGGCTCCACACACCGTGGGGTTCAGAGCAGAACGTTCCCAAACTGGGGGACGGGGACACCAACACAGGAGGAGATGTTTGTTGAAGTTCTACTCGGCACGCTTTGACGAAACAAAACCCTTCATGGTCACTTTAGTAATCATATCATTCGGTATATGAATAATGATTCTTAATTGTATTAATAGTCCCATTACTCATTCTGTTGATCCTCTTCCTTGTTTTCCAGGCGCTGAGTAAGAGTAAGAAAGCTCAGGTAAGTCTGATGGACAGATGTCACTCACTGTAGCATGTAGCATGTAGCACTGTAGCATCACTCACTGTCCTGTTCAATATGCTCTAATAGAAATGTGATAACAACATTAACATGAGCTCTAATAGAAATGTGGTGACAACATGAGGTGTCATGTGACCCAACAGGAAGTGGAGGCGTTGCTAGGGGAGACCGCCATGCTGCAGGGGAAGCTGCACAGCCAGGAGGAGGACTTCCGGCTCCAGAACAGCACCCTGATGACGGAGCTGTCCAAGGTGCGTATCGGGCTGTTGTCATGGTAACCATGGCTCATGGGGGGGGGGGCGCGGGGGGGGTAGCATGTGAGAAATGATGATGAAATGATTTGTATGTGATGATAATAAAACACCAGACACAAAGAAGCAGAAGTGTAAGGCGCTGTGTGGCCTGCAGCTGTGCACCCAGATAGAGCAGCTGGAGCAGGACAACCAGCGCCTGAAGGAAGTGGGAGGTGCCGCCGCCACTAGCCCCGCCCCCACTCTCGTCCCCGACTCCGCCCCTGCGGACGATTCAGAGCTCCTCCGCGTGCAGGCGGAAAACTCCGCCCTGCAGAACAAAATGGCTGGTGTGTGTTTTTATTTTCATATATATATGCGTGTGTGTGTGTTTATGTCCATTACGCTCTTTAATTAGGCTTATAGTTCTAGGAACAAAGGAATAATAACGTATCGATGGGTTGAGAGCTCTAGCCATACTCTGCGTGCACAGCGATGCGTCCCAGACACAGGAAGTCACCGTCATGCCGTTTCACACGGTCCTGGCATCCAATCAGCACTGGAACTGTTTGGACCTAGCGGCTGTGTTCTGAGGTGTAGTTCTACTCCAGCCCTGCAGGAGCGCTATGACCAGGAGGTGCAGAGACTCAGCAGCTCCACACACACATCCAGCAGCTCCTCCTCCGGACAGGACGAGGCCGACACTGGGGCAGGAGAACAGGTGAGAGGGAGGGAGGGAGGGAGGGGGGAGGGTGGGGGGGAGAACAGGTGAGAGGGATGGAGGGAGGGAGGGGGGAGAACAGGTGAGAGGGAGGGAGGGAGGGTTGGGGGGAGAATAGGTGAGAGGGAGGGAGGGAGGGAGGGGGGAGAACAGGTGAGAGGGAGGGAGGGAGGGGGGAGGGTGAGGGGGGGAGAGAACAGGTGAGAGGGACTGAGGGTGGAAGGGGGGGGGTGGAGGGATGGAGAACAGGTGGGAGGGAGGGAGACGGGGATATTGGGAGGCGGGAGAGAGGGGGAGAGAGATCAGGTGTAAAAGTGAAGGTCTGGTGTTTGTGTCTCTAGGCAGGTCCAGAGTCTGGACCCAAGGCCCGGCAGATACTGGGTGAGTATCCGGTCTCTTACAAGATGAGACATGAGATGTGCTTTATTGATCCAGACGGGTCGGTTAGGGGTCCAGCACTACAGCAGGTTATGGCTGCTCCTGCTCCATCAGCCCAACTAGAGGTGTAACATGCTGACCCACACTGCTACAATAGAACACAGTACCATGCCAACAGTGGTCTCTATCAGGAGGCTGTAGAGGCTACGGTTTGACTACACCACCGGTGGTTGGAGGCTGTAGAGGCTACAGTTTGACTACACCACCTGTGGTTGTAGGCTGTAGAGGCTACAGTTTGACTACACCACCTGTGGTTGGAGGCTGTAGAGGCTACAGTTTGACTACACCACCGTGTGGTTCGAGGCTGTAGAGGCTACAGTTTGACTACACCACCTGTGGTTGTAGGCTGTAGAGGCTACAGTTTGACTACACCACCTGTGGTTGGAGGCTGTAGAGGCTACAGTTTGACTACACCACCGTGTGGTTGGAGGCTGTAGAGGCTACAGTTTGACTACACCACCGTGTGGTTGGAGGCTGTAGAGGCTACAGTTTGACTACACCACCTGTGGTTGTAGGCTGTAGAGGCTACAGTTTGACTACACCACCTGTGGTTGGAGGCTGTAGAGGCTACAGTTTGACTACACCACCTGTGGTTGGAGGCTGTAGAGGCTACGGTTTGACTACACCACCTGTGGTTGGAGGCTGTAGAGGCTACGGTTTGACTACACCACCGTGTGGTTGGAGGCTGTAGAGGCTACAGTTTGACTACACCACCTGTGGTTGGAGGCTGTAGAGGCTACGGTTTGACTACACCACCGGTGGTTGGAGGCTGTAGAGGCTACAGTTTGACTACACCACCTGTGGTTGGAGGCTGTAGAGGGTGTGTCTGCCTAATGAGTGGTGTGTGCGGCGCCCCCTCCAGGCCGATCAGAGAAGAGCGTAGAGAAGATGCTAGGTGTGCAGGCAGGCTGGTCAGCTCTATGTCCTCTAACCCCCTGCTTTGGAGCAGAGTTGGAGGTGGCCCTGAGCACCGAGCAGGAGGAGAAGAGGCTCCTGAGGGAGCACATACTCGCCCTGGAGGTAGGAGCGCACGCTTTAACACTTCTTTCAACCTTCTTTGCCTTTCGTCTGAGTGAACTTTGACCCTTGTCTCTCCTTGCTTCCTGTCTGCAGGCTTCCAAGCAGACGGAGGTCGCCAAACTACTGGAAGACGTCAGCAAGGTAAACATCGCCTGCCTGACCTGATACAGGAAGTGACCTCAGCAGGGCTGTGACGTCACAAACACCTTACATGTGTTGTTTCTAGAACGATATGCTAAGCGTTCAATCCAACGATCTGTCTGTCCATCTGTCTGTCTGTCTCTCTAGTTGTCAGACAGGTTGAAGAAGAAGCAGGAAAGGTAGGAGGAAGTCAGGGTTTTTACCTAAACAGATGTTCTGTTCTCTACTAGTCTTAATGGACCCACACACACTCCCATCTCTCTAGTTACCGTCGTCTCTCTAGTTACCGTCTCTCTAGTTAACGTCTCTACTGTCTCTCTAGTTACCATCTCTACTGTCTGTCTACCATCTCTACTGTCTCTCTAGTTACCATCTCTACTGTCTCTCTAGTTAACGTCTCTACTGTCTCTCTAGTTACCATCTCTACTGTCTGTCTACCATCTCTACTGTCTCTCTAGTTACCATCTCTACTGTCTCTCTAGTTACCATCTCTACTGTCTCTCTAGTTACCATCTCTACTGTCTCTCTAGTTACCATCTCTACTGTCTGTCTACCATCTCTACTGTCTCTCTAGTTACTGTCTCTACTGTCTGTCTAGTTACCATCTCTACTGTCTGTCTAGTTACCATCTCTACTGTCTCTAGTTACCATCTCTACTGTCTCTCTAGTTACCATCTCTACTGTCTCTCTAGTTACCATCTCTACTGTCTCTCTAGTTACCATCTCTACTGTCTCTCTAGTTACCATCTCTACTGTCTCTCTAGTTACCGTCTCTAGTTACCGTCTCTCTAGTTACCGTCTCTACTGTCTCTCTAGTTACCATCTCTACTGTCTGTCTAGTTACCATCTCTACTGTCTGTCTAGTTACCATCTCTACTGTCTGTCTACCATCTCTACTATCTCTCTAGTTACCATCTCTACTGTCTGTCTAGTTACCATCTCTACTGTCTGTCTAGTTACCATCTCTACTGTCTGTCTAGTTACCATCTCTCTCCCCGTCTCTAGTTTCCAGCGACTGCAGGGAGAGAAGGAGGTGCTCTACAATGATAGCAGGTCAGAAAAGAACAAACTGACCAACTAACTAATGTTACAACTAGCAACACAACATCAGACTAACCCTAATTAACCTACCTCACTACAACTGTTCTAATATCAGAATGGAATTTAAATTGGCTCTCTCGCTCTAGGACGAAGATTGATGAGATAAACCAGAAAAAAGAAGATGAGCTGAAATCCATGAACCTCCGAATTCAGAAACTCCAGACAGACCTGATGACAGCCAATCAGGTAACAGCTTAGAGAGAACATGATCACACCAGATGTTTAGAACAGGACCTCCAGATGTTGGTGACCTGTAGATGTTTAGAACAGGACCTCCAGCTGTTGGTGACCTGTAGATGTTTAGAGTAGGACCTCCAGATGATGGTGACCTGTACAGTAGACTAACTAGATGTTTAGAACAGGACCTGTACAGTAGACTAACTAGATGTTTAGAACAGGACCTGTACAGTAGACTAACTAGATGTTTAGAACAGGACCTGTACAGTAGACTAACTAGATGTTTAGAACAGGACCTGTACAGTAGACTAACTAGATGTTTAGAACAGGACCTGTACAGTAGACTAACTAGATGTTTAGAACAGGACCTGTACAGTAGACTAACTAGATGTTCTTTGGTTCCTTCCTGTGTTTCCAGACCGTGGCTGAGCTGAGGGAACAGCTGCTGGGCAAAGAGAAGGAACATGAAGTAGCACTACACACGCTGAGAGACCAGGTAACACACACACACACACACACACACACACACACACACACACACACACACACACACACACACACACACACACACACACACACACACACACACACACACACACACACACACACACACACACACACACTGAGAGACCAGGTAACTAACACACACACACACACACACACTGAGAGACCAGGTAACTAACACACACACACACACACACACTGAGAGACCAGGTAACTAACACACACACGCACTGAGAGACCAGGTAACTAACACACACACGCACTGAGAGACAAGGTAACTAACACACACACACACACGCTGAGAGACCAGGTAACTAACACACACACACACACACACACACACACACACACACACACACTGAGAGACCAGGTAACTAGCACGCACGCACGCACGCATGCACGCTGAGAGACCAGGTAACACACATCTGGCCAGTGTTTTCCTTCTTGCTTGCTTTTTTCTTCCTACTTGAGTGTTCTAGAAACAACAGTCCATGCTGTGGTTTCCTTACTCCCTTCCTTCATTTCTCCATTCCTTCCTTCCATTCTTCCTTCCTCTCTGCTTCCCCCTGGCTGTGGTGTGGTGCTACTGCAGGCCGCGAGTCAGAGTGCAGTCAGTCAGGAGCAGGTGGAAATCATCCTGCAGGAGAACGATGCTCTCAGGACCAACCTAGCAGCCTTAGAACAGGTAACCTAGCAACCATCTGTAACCGAGCAGCCTTAGAACAGGTAACCTAGCAACCATCTGTAACCGAGCAGCCTTAGAACAGGTAACCTAGCAACCATCTGTAACCGAGCAGCCTTAGAACAGGTAACCTAGCAACCATCTGTAACCTAGCAACCTTGGAACAGTTAACCTAGCAACCATCTGTAACCTCGCAACCACCTATAACCTAGAAGCCTTAGAACAGGCAACCCAGCAATAAACTGTACTCTAGCAACCACCTGTAACCTTGCAGCCTTAGGACAGGCAACCTAGGTAGATCTTAATCTGAGATGTACCTGGTGTCTCTAGCAGAGCTGGTGACACCAGGTAGATCTTAATCTGAGATGTACCTGGCGTCTCTAGCAGAGCTGGTGACACCAGGTAGATCTTAATCTGAGATGTACCTGGTGTCTCTAGCAGAGCTGGTGACACCAGGTACATCTTAATGTGAGAAGATCTATCCCCACGCAGGAGAACGATGTTCTGAGGGCCAGTCTCTGTGTGTTGGAACAGGTAATCACACCTAGAACCTTATCTTGAACCTAAATCCTTAACTAGAACCGTACCCAGAACCAAACCTAGTATCTAGAACTTTAACAAGAGAACCCAACCTAATCTACAATACTAACTAGAACCTTGACTATTAGCTAGGACTTTCACTATGACGTGACCCATCCGTTACTTATACTGAGAACTGTATCTAGTTAATGAGCCCCTTTCACACATAGTTCCCGGTACATTACTGGGTTAGCCTTTCAGGCAGCGCTGGTGATTTCCACTGTCCGCACCTGCAGCTGCGTTCCGGAACATTCCCTCCTTACGCCCGTTCACGCACGGCTTAGCAAGGCCGTGACGGCCCAGGGGACCGGCCAGCAGAGGGCGCCGATGCTCACTTATGGATGCTAGCCGCCATGAAACCCGCGGACTGAGAGCCGCGCCCTCATTTCAAACCTGTCCAGTGTCCGGCCGTTGTTGAAGAAAGGAGCTTGTTTGCGGACAAAATAAGCTGTGTGGATGTTGTTGTCCGATCGCCAGAAAAGCATTTGATCCGGATGTTACTAGGTCTTGAGCCGGCAAATTGCCGTTGCAGATTTCCCAGAATATCGATCCCTGTTCCCATTCACACATGACCCCATGCAGGAAATCTTCCGGAACTTTACTGTATCTACACACAGAGATCTCCCCCCCCCAACTAGATATAAACGTTTATAATCCTTCACTTTAATGATTTTTTTTATTTCTCTACGGTCTCTACTGTATCTCTACGGTCTCTACTGTATCTCTACTGTTCTCTGCTGTATCTCTACTGTATCTTTACTGTCCTATACTGTATCTCTACTGTTCTCTGCTGTATCTCTACTGTTCTCTACTGTATTTCTACTGTTCTCTACTGTATCTCTACTGTCCTCTACCATCTTCTACTGTCTATCTTCTTTAAAGTGTGTGCGTGTGTGTGTGTGTGCGTGTCTGCGTGTGTGCGCGTGTGCAGATCCAGACAGTGAAGACCCAGGAGGTGAATCTGTTGCGTGAGCAGCAGGGGGCGCTGTCTGCTGAGCTCCAGCAGAGGAGAGCAGAGCAGGAGACCCTGCTGGCCCAGAGGGATGACCTCACCTCCCAGATACAGGTGTGTGTGTGTGTGTGTGTGTGTGTGTGTGTGTGTGTGTGTGTGTGTGTGTGTGTGTGTGTGTGTGTGTGTGTGTGTGTGTGTGTGTGTGTGTGTGTGTGTGTGTGTGTGTGTGTGTGTGTGTGTGTGTGTGTCCCCTACTAGTCCACCATGTTGTTTCTGGGCAGGCTGTTCACATGAAGCTCTCCCCCGGGGGAGACGGTTGTTTTTTCTCCCCCGGGGGAGACGGTTCATCCCAACACTGAGATGATCCTCTGTTAGCTCCAGTCCCAACGCTGAGATGAACCTCTGTTAGCTCCAGTCCCAACACTGAGATGATCCTCTGTTAGCTCCAGTCCCAACGCTGAGATGAACCTCTGTTAGCTCCAGTCCCAACACTGAGATGAACCCCTGTTAGCTCCAGTCCCAACACTGAGATGATCCTCTGTTAGCTCCAGTCCCAACACTGAGATGAACCTCTGTTAGCTCCAGTCCCAACACTGAGATGAACCTCTGTTAGCTCCAGTCCCAACACTGAGATGAACCCCTGTTAGCTCCAGTCCCAACGCTGAGATGATCCTCTGTTAGCTCCAGTCCCAACACTGAGATGAACCTCTGTTAGCTCCAGTCCCAACACTGAGATGAACCCCTGTTAGCTCCAGTCCCAACACTGAGATTAACCTCTGTTAGCTCCAGTCCCAACACTGAGATGATCCTCTGTTAGCTCCAGTCCCAACACTGAGATTAACCTCTGTTAGCTCCAGTCCCAACACTGAGATGATCCTTTTGTCAAGTGAACCCTTGACGATGATGTCTTGGGCAGCCCTAGATAGATAGATATTTATATCTATAGATTTAGATGTAACACACAAACTGTGTGTGTGTGTGTGTGTGTGTGTGTGTGTGTGTGTGTGTGTGTGTGTGTGTGTGTGTGTGTGTGTGTGTGTGTGTGTGTGTGTGTGTGTGTGTGTGTGTGTGTGTGTGTGTGTGTGTGTGTGTGTGTGTGTGTGCGTGCGTGCGTGCGCGCGTGTGTGTGGGTGTGCAGGAGGCTAGCTTTGCCAGCA
>JACYXH010000361.1:472500-475000 GCA_026745465.1 Lota lota | reverse complement strand
TTTGGTTCTAACACCTGGAGGTGTTCTGGTTTGGTTCTAACACCTGGAGGTGTTCTGGTTTGGTTCTAACACCTGGAGGTGTTCTGGTTTGGTTGTAACACCTGGAGGTGTTCTGGTTTGGTTCTAACACCTGGATGTGTTCTGGTTTGGTTCTAACACCTGGATGTGTTCTGGTTTGGTTCTAACACCTGGAGGTGTTCTGGTTTGGTTCTAACACCTGGAGGTGTTCTGGTTTGGTTCTAATACCTGGAGGTGTTCTGGTTTGGTTGTAACACCTGGAGGTGTTCTGGTTTGGTTGTGCAGGGTTGCATGTCTGCGGTGCTCAAGGGAACCCCGTCAGGCGGCCTTCAGTGCAGCGACCCGGACAGAATATTTAACTAGCAACCTGTAAAAGATTAATACAGCATAGCTCCGTCATTGGTCCCTCCTCTATCGTTCTAGAGCTGGTTAAGTGGGGTTTAGTTTATGGTTGTTTGATTTGATGTTACAATAAAGATCTCTCTCTCTCTCTCTGTCTGTCTGTCTGTCTGTCTGTCTGTCTGTCTGTCTGTCTGTCTGTCTGTCTGTCTGTCTGTCTGTCTGTGTCTCTCTCTCTGTCTGTCTGTGTCTCTCTCTCTGTGTCTGTCTGTGTATCTCACTGTCTGTCTGTCTCTCGCTCTCTGTCTGTCTGTCTCTCTCTGTCTGTCTGTCTCTCTCTGTCTGTCTGTTTCTCTCTCTCTCTCTGTCTGTCTGTGTATCTCACTGTCTGTCTGTCTCTCTATCTCTCTGTCTGTCTGTCTGTCTCTCTCTCTGTTTGTCTGTCTGTCTGTCTCTCTCTGTCTGTCTGTCTGTCTGTCTGTCTCTCTCTGTCTGTCTGTCTGTCTGTCTGTCTGTCTGTCTCAGGAAAAGGAGGTAGAGATGGAGGGAGTAAGGAGACAGCTGATCGAAGTGGAGAAATTAAGGGATGAAAACGGTGACATCATTGAAAAACTAAAACAGGTAATACATAAATATATATATATGATATTCACTTGTAACACCTGTAATGTAAACGCTATGGAACTGTCTGACTGTCTATGTCTGCCTTCCTGTCTGTCTGTCTGTCTGTCTGTCTGTCTGTCTGTCTGTCTGTCTGTCTGTCTGTCTGCAGGAGATAAAGGACACAGTTGAAGGTCAGAGGATTCTGGAAAAGAAAGGCAGTGCAGCGGTGAGTAGAGACATATATATACATATAGAGACATTACTAAACATATAAATACATATAGAGATATTACAACTAAACATATGTATACATATAGAGACATTACTAAACATATAAATACATATAGAGACATTACTAAACATATAAATACATATAGAGACATTACTAAACATATATATATACATATAGAGATATTACAACTAAACATATGTATACATATAGAGACATTACTAAACATATAAATACATATAGAGACATTACTAAACATATAAATACATATAGAGACATTACTAAACATATATATACATATAGAGATATTACAACTAAACATATGTATACATATAGAGACATTACTAAACATATATATACATATAGAGACATTACAACTAAACATATGTATACATATAGAGACATTACTAAACATATGTATACATATAGAGACATTACTAAACATATATATACATATAGAGACATTACTAAACATATGTATACATATAGAGACATTACAACTAAACATATGTATACATATAGAGACATTACAACTAAACATGTATACATATAGAGACATTACAACTAAACATATGTATACATATAGAGACATTACAACTAAACATATGTATACATATAGAGACATTACTAAACATATGTATACATATAGAGACATTACTAAACATATATATACATATAGAGACATTACTAAACATATGTATACATATAGAGACATTACAACTAAACATATGTATACATATAGAGACATTACTATAACATATGTATACATATAGAGTACATTACAACTAAACATATGTATACATATAGAGACATTACAACTAAACATATGTATACTATAGAGACATTACAACTAAACATATGTATACATATAGAGACATTACAACTAAACATATGTATACATATAGAGACATTACTAAACATATATATACATATAGAGACATTACAACTAAACATATGTATACATATAGAGACATTACTAAACATATGTATACATATAGGAGACATTACAACTATATATACATGCATCTATAGACATTACAACTAAACATATATATATATATATATATATATATATATATATATTATATATATTATATATATATATATATCTGTGTGTGTGTGTGTAGCTGAAGGATCTGAAGCGTCAGCTGCAGTCAGAGAGGAAGAGAGCTGATAAACTACAGGAGAGACTGCAGGAGATCCTGACTAACAGCAAGACCAGAACAGGTAACACACACACCTGTCGCCCTGCTCAGACACACACACACACGCACCGTGTGTGTGTCCACAGCTGGCCTACAGCAGCTGCTG
>JACYXH010000361.1:440000-467500 GCA_026745465.1 Lota lota | reverse complement strand
GGCCCACAGTGTCGATGTGGGCTAAACCAGGGCCCACAGTGTCGATGTGGGCTAAACCAGGGCCCACAGTGTCGATGTGGGCTAAACCAGGGCCCACAGTGTCGATGTGGGCTAAACCAGGGCCCACAGTGTCGATGTGGGCTAAACCAGGGCCCACAGTGTCGATGTGGGCTAAACCAGGGCCCACAGTGTCGATGTGGGCTAAACCAGGGCCCACAGTGCAGTTCAACGCTCGCTAGGCCCTTGAGTGGCCGTCCCGATCTCGTTGTTCGTAGCTGAAAGCAGCTGATTGTCTCTAAATGTTATTTTCCGTTAAATGACTGTGGGTCAGATCTTGTTCGCTACGGTAGTGTCCTGGATTATGCTGAGGCCTGCGCTTCTTACTTTGTTGAATCTTGTGTATGCGCTGCCATTCCTAACTGAAATCAATAACATTTATTTATGAAGTGATGATTATAATGATGATGAATACTGTAACTATGTGAACTAAAGTACCATACTAATGACTGGACTCTTTCTGTCTGCTTCATTTCTATATGGAAACAACATGAGCCTCCTCTCTCCTCTCTCCTCTCTCCATTCCTCTCTCCTAGGTCTTCAGTTGAAGATGATTTAATTTCTAAGCTGATCCTGTTTGAGATGTTTATTCAGATTCCTCAGCCTCTTGTGGCTCCTTGTCCTCCTCTCATCATCCTTCTGGTCTCCTCTCCCCTTGCCTCCCTCCTCCTCATTCTCCCATCTATTCTCCTTGTGTGGGTTAGGGTTAAGAAATGTGAGGCAGGGGCCTAAAATATCTCAAATAGTTTGGCTCGATGCTTTTTTGTAAAGTTCTGTTTGAGTTGAACTGACATTAAAACGACTTGTAGTGGCTTCAAAGTAAGAGTTCTGTCTCCTGGGACCACCAACCATCTCTGTTTAGGCACCGACCCACTGTCTTCTCACTGATTATAGTAGTATATCGTATCTTACTAGTATAGTTTAATGTATATATGTATAGATATATCTATATCTATAGATATATCGTATCTTAGGTACAGCCTACAATGTATGCATTTCCGTTGTCATGATACAACCTTTATTTCCATCTACGTCAGTACGTCGCCAGCAGCGCCTCCCGCTAGGATTGGCTAGAAATTTGTACGGCGGGAATACTGTCGCCTCGAGCTCAGCTCTTCGTTTTGACTTCAGTTGTAAAGTTTAAAATATGAATGGAATGTAATAGTAAAATAACGGCTAATAACGGTAAAATAACCGACTATAAAATAGTAACGGCAACATGACAGTAAAACGACGGTAAAATAAATAAATGGTTGGCAAAAGACCTGAACCGCACAGTAACCTAGTGATTGGTTTAAAACATAAGGTAACCTTAACTCTAATGTTATGCGTCGAAAAACCGAATAAGTCTGTTGTAATCGTTTTTTGGGTGGATTATATCTAGGCCTACAGAAAACACTGGTGAGTCTCACTACAAAATATACAATGTATATAATAAAAATAGGACTACGTTTACAGCATTTGGTGATCAATATGTTTTTCGGACATACTCTTGTCGCCGATAATGACGTCACTGACAGTCGATTATTATTATTTAGTACAACGTTTTTCTTTTTTTAATCACTTTTTAATCTTTTTTTAACCACTGGTACTGTGAGATGGTTATTGAAAACAAAGTATTTGTAATTATTCACTGTAATGCCATAAATCCCCCAGTATAGGATTCAGTCTATATATATATAATGTTCAGAGACTGGCCCAAAGTTGTTTTCATGGTCTTTTGTTGTCCATGGTGATTCATATTTTGTTTTTGTGTATGTGTAATTTATATTATGCAATATACCTGCCGCACAACTGCACTTGGTGTAGTGGTCAGTGGTGTAGTTTATTTTCATACCACGGTATAGGATTGGTTGTGCTGGGCAGCTCCCAGTAGGACCATAGAAGACTGTGGTTGAACTGGTGGAGTCTCAGTGTTTCTCTACTCTCTCACTAGAGAAAGGAGTGGTCTTCATAAGAACACAGCAGACACAGCGATTCATCAGAATGCTCCAGAACATCGGGTGAGTTTCCAGCTGACATGTCTTCATCATTAACACACGCATGTAAATAAATAAGTACACTAAATAAGTAGAGGTATTTGTGAGAAGCTGGTCAGAGGGAGCTAGCCAGGTTTATTTTCAGAAGTTAAACAGAACAGAAGTGTGTCGCTTCACATCGTTCTGTTGATTTAGATTCACTTTTGTGGACAGTTGGACATGAGTCTCCTGAGAGAGAAGATGAAACAATAAAAAGTAGACGGCTCTTCTGAAGAGTTTGAAGTCCACCAGAGAGCGTCAGATAATTAAAGACCAGCGGCCCAGGTCCCAGGGGACTTGCTGGGTTAGAGAGGATTCACAGACTCTTAACGAGTTCCCCTCTAACGAGATAAGATCTGATTGGCTGAGCTGGGGGTTAATTGGTCCAATGAACGAGGAGACATCTCGAAATTGTGTTTTAATTAAAGCCACATCCCCCAGGAGTGACCCTCAGCTGAGTGTCTGGACCCTCTCCCCCAGCAGGGGGCGACGAGGACCAATCACAGCTGAGTGTCTGGACCCTCCCCCCCAGCAGGGGGCGACGAGGACCAATCACAGCTGAGTGTCTGGACCCTCCCCCCCAGCAGGGGGCGGTGACTCCTGGCTTTCTGTTTCCTGTGGACCACGGCTGGACGGAGGGATGAGAGGATGAGGCCAGATAAGAAGCGGGGGAGTGGGGGAAAGGTGGGGGAGACAGGTCTGGGGGGGATGAGGGAGGTGGAGATTGATTGAGTGGAGAGGAACCAGACCTATGTTAGCTTTTAGTTTCAGAGTGGGAGGAACTACACACACACACACACACACACACACACACACACACACACACACACACACACACACACACACACACACACACACACACACACACACACACACACACACACACACACACAATCATTTACAAAAGTTCTGCATAGGAGGCCATGATTCATGACAAGCTGAGGTCTCATTCTTCTTTCTTTCTACGTATAGAATATATCAATATATATGTTATTCCTACATACGTGTACATTTAGATAGCTAATGAGGATCATAATCTACTGTGTGTATTACCTTGTGTGTATGTGTTTGTGTGTATGTATGCACAGTGTATCTACCGTGTGTTACCTTTGCGTGCATTATATATCCAGGATGTATTGCACATGTGTATCTACTGTGTGTGTGTGTGTGTGTGTGTGTGTGTTACTTTCTGTGCCCAGACTTCAGAGCTGTCACGTGTGTGTGTGTGTGTGTGTGTGTGTGTGTATATATATATAGATACTGTATGTATGTGTGTGTGTTTGTGTGCGCGCTCAGGTTACCCTGCTCTCTCTCTTCCATTTATCATTATGCTAATCCTGTCATCCTGTCATGTGATCTGATTGGTCTAAGCGCCACAGTGATATGTTGCCCTGGTCCCAGATACGCTATCCAGTGTAGTTCTACTGCTGGATACTTTTACACATGCTATCTACTCTGCATATATGCAATACAGTGCTGTATACTAATACTGTATACTTCAGTATACCGTGGTAGTTTTAATTCTGTATACAGTGGTAGTATTGTCCTATATTCAGTTGTTTGACTGCTTTTACCAGTGGTGGTCAGGTGCAGCATGTGGTAGACCAGGTAGTGAGGTAGACAGACAGGTGGACCAGGTAGAGCAGATAGTTGAGGTGGACCCCTAGAGCAGGTAGACAGATAGATGAGGTGGACGGGTAGACAGGCAGATGAGGTACACAGGTAGATGAGGTGGACAGGTAGACAGATAGATGAGGTGGACAGGTAGACAGGCAGATGAAGTGGACAGGTAGACAGGCAGATGAGGTGGACAGGTAGACAGGCAGATGAGGTACACAGGTAGATGAGGTGGACAGGTAGACAGGCAGATGAGGTGGACAGGTAGACAGGCAGATGAGGTACACAGGTAGATGAGGTGGACAGGTAGACAGGCAGATGAGGTACACAGGTAGATGAGGTAGACAGGCAGATGAGGTGGACAGGTAGACAGGCAGATGAGGTACACAGGTAGATGAGGTGGACAGGTAGACAGATAGATGAGGTGGACAGGTAGATGAGGTGGACAGGTAGACTGATAGATGAGGTGGATAGGTAGACAGGTAGCCAGGTGAACAGACAGTAGAAGGCAGGTAAGTCACAGATAGAACACCTGGTCAGGTTACCACCTGGTGCTTCTACATGCATCTTACATGGAGTCTAATCTTACATGCATCTTACATGCAGTATTATGTGACATTCAACCTGACTGGGCTATAGACTTACACTAAACCCTCCAAATATATTAAACCACTATATCAAGTCACTATATTAAACCAGTATATTAAACAACTTACCAGTATATTAAGCCAGTTTATTAAGCTAAATATAATTACCACTAGGCTTGGGGTCCTCTGAGAGCATTTATCTCACAGTGCTTTTTGCCTTCATTACCAAAATCGGTTTCTGGTTGTGGTTGGATATTTAGTTCCGTCTTCTCTTTTAGAGGAGCTGGTTTGTTTGCCGGCCGCCAGAGTCAAACACAGTGGAACTTTTATAAGCAGGGATTTTCTAAAACGCTGTTCTGTGTGTTCGGCCCCTAACTCTGCGCTGAGTTATGAGCAAACTATAGACGTATGACGGAGAGATGTTGATCGCTTGTTTTGATCTTTGAGAGATCATTATGCTGTGATTATATTCATGTCTTCAACAGATGTGTTTCGTTGTGTCTCCCTATCGCCTAATTGGTTGCTTCTGAGATCAGACAGGTGAGTGATGTCATATGCTCTGAGACTCGGTGATGGCAAGAATAATTAGCCTGCAGCTAGACCATAAGTCTACCGGTAATATGAGGGTCACCTGACAGAGCACATGCAGTTCACCGTCATGGATGCTATGCTACTGGTCAAACATGCTGGACACCTTTCTCTCTTTTTCTCCCACTGGTCTACACTAATGGGAGGTTCAGTGATCAAACCATCACCACGTTGAGTAGTTACTAGTTTGTCCTCAACAAACTAGTCGGCTAGTTTGTTGGGGTTGGCTTAGCTCAGGAGGAGGTAGAGCGGGTTGGCTTGTAACCGGAAGGTTGCTAGTTCGATCCCCGTCTCCTCCTAGCTGAGTGTCGAGGTGTCCCTGAGCGAGACACCTAACCCTAACTGCTCCAGACGAGCTGGCTGTCACCTTGCATGGCTGTCACCTTGCATGGCTGACTCTGCCGTCGCTGTGTCTATGAATGTGTGAATGTTTGTAAGTCGCTTTGGCTAAAGGCGTCTGCTAAATGTAAATGTCCTCAGCCAGCCGGGAAGAGAGACCCTTATTGGTGAGAAATGAGCTGGGAGACTTCAATCTTAAGTCTTGAATCTAGATGTCTCATAAAGACGCATGCTCAGTCAACTCCAAATAGATATTCTCGCAGAGCATTTCACTCACTTATTTCTGGTGCTATGTACCCACAGCACCTTTACCTCCCTGGTGACGTGCTCTGTGCACCTCCCTGGTGTACTCGAGTACACCAGGGAGGTGCACAGAGCACCTCTTCCATACAGCCAACTATATGGAAGATGTGAAGGAAGGGATATGATCTGAAAGCTATTGGTTCCTGATCATATCCCGTCTAATTTAATCTTCCTTCACCTAAGGCTTTCGTGTGTGTGTGTGTGTGTGTGTGGTCAGTGATACTCAGGAAGTCAGTGTGTTAATTATAGAACACAATGTCACCATGATGCCCATCTGGAGGACAGTGTGTGTGTGTGTGTTTGTAAAAGAGAGGAATTTATTTATATCAGTATCGAAATATCGAAAACTCCTCTCCACTCACTGTCACTTCCCTCTCTCTCACACAGTCACTAATAAACTGTATACAAATGCGTGCAAACTATCGTATGCATAGACAAACACAGACACACACACACTCAGACACACTATGAGAAGGTCAGTTATCCAGCTTCATCAGAGCTTTCTTCTCACGCAACCATCACCTATGTCTCTACCTCTAACTCACTACTCTCTCTAACTTACCCCTCTACCTCTAACTCACTACTCTCTAACTTACCCTCTACCTCTAAATCACTACTCTCTCTAACTTACCTCTCTACCTCTAACTCACTACTCTCTAACTTACCCCTCTACCTCTAAATCACTACTCTCTAACTTACCCCTCTACCTCTAAATCACTACTCTCTCTAACTTACCCCTCTACCTCTAAATCACTACTCTCTAACTTACCTCTCTACCTCTAACTCACTACTCTCTAACTTACCCCTCTACCTCTAAATCACTACTCTCTAACTTACCCCTCTACCTCTAAATCACTACTCTCTAACTTACCCCTCTACCTCTAACTCACTACTCTCTCTAACTTACCCCTCTACCTCTAAATCACTACTCTCTAACTTACCCCTCTACCTCTAAATCACTACTCTCTAACTTACCCCTCTACCTCTAAATCACTACTCTCTAACTTACCTCTCTACCTCTAACTCACTACTCTCTAACTTACCCCTCTACCTCTAAATCACTACTCTCTAACTTACCCCTCTACCTCTAACTCACTACTCTCTAACTTACCCCTCTACCTCTAAATCACTACTCTCTAACTTACCCCTCTACCTCTAACTCACTACTCTCTCTAACTTACCCCTCTACCTCTAAATCACTACTCTCTAACTTACCCCTCTACCTCTAACTCACCCCTTTCCTCTCCTCTCTTCTCTCCTAACCTCTCCTCCTCTCCTAACCTCTCCCCTCTTCTCTCCTAATCTCTCCTCCTCTCCTAACCTCTCCTCTCTCCTAACCTCTCTCTCCTAACCTCTCCTCTCCTCTCTCCTAACCTCTCTCTCCTAACCTCTCCTCTCCTCTCTCCTATCCTCTCCTGTTCTCCTCTCCTCTCCTTACCTCTCCTCTCACCTACTCTTCTCTTTAATCTTTCATTTCTGTTGTTGAGTTATTGTTCTCACCTACTACCCCCTATCTTCTCCTCCATTCCCCATCTCCTCTGCTGCTTCCTCTCTTCTCCTCTATCTCTTCCTCTTCTTATCTTTCTCTCTTCTCTTCCTCTTCTGGCTTTTATAGACATCAGCTTGTTTCTCATCTATCATGGATGAGTGTTCAATTATACACTCTGTGTTGCTGGGAGAGCCAGAGAGATACCAGACAGTGGAGAGACCGACAGAGAAAGAGAGGGAGAGACAAAGAGAGGAAGAGTGATGTGGTAGACCTATAGGCTACCCTATAGTCTTGGCTATAGGTCCTATAGACCTAGCTATAACCTCATAGACCTAGCTATAGACCCTATAGACCTAGCTATAACCCCTATAGACCTAGCTATAGACCCTATAGACCTAGCTATAGATCCTATAGACCTAGCTATAACCCCTATAGACCTAGCTATAGATCCTATAGACCTAGCTATAACCCCTATAGACCTAGCTATAGACCCTATAGACCTAGCTATAACCCCTATAGACCTAGCTATAGATCCTATAGACCTAGCTATAACCCCTATAGACGTAGCTATAGATCCTATAGACCTAGCTATAACCCCTATAGACCTAGCTATAGATCCTATAGACCTAGCTATGGACCCAATAGACCTATAGACCCTATATACCTAGGTATAACCCCTATAGACCTAGCTATAGACCCCATAGACCTAGCTATAGATCCTATAGACCTAGCTAAAGAAGCTAGCTGTAGCTGCAGAAGCTCTAAATTCATCCAGAATGATGAACACATTTGATGATGGGTGTTGTTATCGTAGAAGAAGTGATGAATGGTGAATAAATACCACAGAATGTTGGCAGTGTGCAGTCTGCTAAGCTAGCTAGCCATTGAAAGCTTTTTAAACCATGTTTTAATCATTTATAGAGGAGCAACTTCATCAATTAGGCATGAAGTAAAGGTGTGTTGCGCTCTTGCTCGCTTGCTTGTCAGTGTTTGAGATGGGGTCCACTGCTTACACATGCTGCTGTCAATGTCCTTTGATTTCCTTCTTGGTTGATTGGTCTGATCTATGGGGCTAGCTGAAGTCCCTGCCTGTGTCTCGTTAGTCTCACTCTTTTGTCACTTCAGTTGGTTTCTGTCTGTGTTTGCGTGTGTTCAGTCCCGACCTTGTGTGCTATTTCCTTTCGATCCCAGTGAACGTGCGCAGTCTGCCAAGAGCCACAGCGTTCCACTGGTGTCACCCCTTGGATGGGCTCCTAGTTTATCTGGAGGCTGACAGGGAGGACCTGTCTCTTCTACTGGTTCATATAGTAGACAAGACACAACATAGTCAACACACTTGGATATTAACTGAATGTCAATGGTTGTCTTTTCGTCATATTCAAGAGGCCTCGTTGTGGAATTGTTTTTTTTTATCTTATCTTCATCCATCTGACTGTAAATGTGGACAAGAGGAGGAGGAGGAGGAGAAAAGCACAGGGTCTAGCGCTAAGCAATGTTCCTCACTAATAAGTCAAGGTCAAAGTTCACAGAGCAGCCACTAACCTTAGTTGATTAGCCATGAACCTGAGCCTCACCTGACACAGAAACACTGTTACAGCACATCATCACTTTTTAATAGGCAGTATATTCAACATCCTGACATCATGTGACCTCCAGTCCCCAGTCCAGTGCTGCAGCCCCTCACCAGGTGCACACCTTTACACAGGATGCTTTCCCAAGGACACTCTGGGCTTCCTGTTTGTCTGGGAAGCACTGGTCCACTCAGCACTGCTGTCTATATATAGACACACACAT
Organism: Lota lota; assembly: GCA_026745465.1. Classification (NCBI taxonomy): domain Eukaryota; kingdom Metazoa; phylum Chordata; class Actinopteri; order Gadiformes; family Lotidae; genus Lota; species Lota lota. The sequence goes on along the minus strand of JACYXH010000361.1, from coordinate 458,708 downwards.
GCAACACACACACACACACACACACACACGCAAGACACACACACATGCAAGACACACACACATGAAACACACACACACACACACACGCACACTAAATACACACAACCACTCCTTCAGCCCTTGGAATGTCTCTTCTTACGATCAATACGTCCACAAAAAGCTTCTGAACCTCTCCATCGCTCTTTCTCTCCTCACTCCTCTCTCTCGTCGTCTCTCTCTCCTCCACTCTCCTCTTTCCTCCACTCTCTCTCCTCTCTCCTCCACTCTCTCCTTTCTCTCCCCATCGCTCTCCTGTCTATCTCCTCTATCTCCCTCTCTCCTCTCTTCTCACTCTTTCTCTCTCCCTTTCTCTCCATCTCTCACTTTCTCTCCTCTCTCACTTTCTCTCTCTACATCTCTTTCTATCTCTCTTTCCACCTATCTCCCCTCTCTCCATCTCTCACATCCCTCTCTCCTAAGCAAACTGTCCGGTGTGTGTGTGTGTCTGTGTGTGTGTGTGTGTGTGTGTGTGTGTGTGTGTGTGTGCAAGTATGTGTCCAGTGTGTGTGTAAACTGAGGGTGTGTGTGTGTGTGTGTGTGTGTGCAAGTATGTGTCCAGTGTGTGTGTAAACTGAGGGTGTGTGTCTGTGTGCGTCTGTGTGTGTGTGTTTGTGCGTGTGTGCAAGTATGTGTCCAGTGTGTGTATGTGTGTGTCTGTGTGTGCGTGTGTGTGTCTGTGTGTGTGTGTGCAAGTATGTGTCCAGTGTGTGTGTAAACTGAGGGTGTGTGTGTGTGTGTGTGTGTGTGTGTGTGTGTCAGCATGGCTATAGGATAAGGGACTGACAGTTGCGTTTCTTCACTTAATTATTTACACTGGGAACACAGTGACTTCACACACGTGTGTGTGTGAGTGTGTGTGTGTGAGAAAGAGACTGTCAAACGTGTGTTACTTATACATCTTACCTGGCCATTTAAGTTCTGCTCTTTAAATGTTAAAGAGTGTGTATGTGTGTGTGTGTGTGTGTGTGTGTGTGTGTGTGTGTGTGTGGGTGTGTGTGTGTGTGTGTGGGTGTGGAGAGGATAAAGCAGAGATGAACTTGGAAATAATAGAGAGATAGAGAGAGACATACATATATAAAGAGAGAGACAGACATAGAGAGAGATGGGGGAGTGGCGGGAGCAACACACAAGAGACAGAGTGAGAGAGAAAGCAGGTGGGGAAGGTCGAGCAAGCGAATGAGAAAAGGTGGAGCCAGTCCTAATAGAGAGAGAGTGGGAGTGCTGGAAAGACAGGAAGAGGGAAAAGGACAGAGAAAGGGAAGTGTAGAGAGAGAATGAGGGAGGGCTAGATAGAGAAAAAGAGAGGGAGGTGTGTAGAGATGGGGAGGGCTAGAGAGGGAGGGCTAGAGAGAGAGAGAGAGAGAGAGAGGTGGGGGTGGCTAGAGAGAGAGAGTCAGAGAGCGCTAGAGAGAGAGAGAGAAAGAGGAAGGGCTATAGAGGGAGAGAGAGGGAGGGCTATAGAGGGAGAGAGAGAGAGAGAGAGAGGGAGGGATGTGTAGAGAGAGAGTAGGAACAGAGAGTTCAGTAGAGAGATTCTTTAGAACAGGACGAAGGCAGCTGGCCGTTCCTCTTCCTCCTCTTCCATCTTGCCTGGAGCTGCCCCTCCTCTCCCGACCCACAGCAGGTAGGTCACTCTGCAGACCCAGTAGGACCCAGTAAGACCCAGTAAGACCCAGTAGGACCCATGAGGACCCAGTAAGACCCAGTAAGACCCAATAGGACCCAATAAGACCCAGTAGGACCCAGTAAGACCCAATAGGACCCAGTAGGACCCAGTAAGACCCAGTAAGACCCAGTAGGACCCAGTAGTTGTAGTTGAGCTACATGTTGTGTGTGTGTGTTTAGTTGTAGTTGAGCTACATGGTGTGTGTGTGTGTGTGTGTGTGTTTAGTTTGTAGTTGAGCTACATGTTGTGTGTGTGTGTTTAGTTGTAGTTGAGCTACATGGTGTGTGTGTGTGTGTGTGTGTGTGTGTGTGTGTTTAGTTATAGTTGAGCTACATGTTGTGTGTGTGTGTGTTTAGTTGTAGTTGAGCTACATGGTGTGAGTGTGTGTTTAGTTGTAGTTGAGCTACATGGTGTGAGTGTGTGTTTAGTTGTAGTTGAGCTACATGGTGTGTGTGTGTGTGTGTTTAGTTGTAGTTGAGCTACATGGTGTGTGTGTGTGTGTGTTTAGTTGTAGTTAAGTTACATGTTGTGTGTGTGTTTAGTTTGTAGTTGAGCTACATGTTGTGTGTGTGTTTAGTTGTAGTTGAGCTACATGGTGTGTGTGTGTGTGTGTGTTTAGTTATAGTTGAGCTACATGGTGTGTGTGTGTGTGTGTGTGTTTAGTTATAGTTGAGCTACATGTTGTGTGTGTGTGTGTTTAGTTGTAGTTGAGCTACATTGTGTGTGTGTGTGTTTAGTTGTAGTTGAGCTACATGTTGTGTGTGTGTTTAGTTGTAGTTGAGCTACATGGTGTGTGTGTGTGTGTGTGTGTGTGTGTTTAGTTGTAGTTGAGCTACATGGTGTGTGTGTGTGTGTGTGTGTGTTTAGTTGTAGTTGAGCTACTAGTTGTGTGTGTGTTTAGTTGTAGTTGAGCTACATGGTGTGTGTGTGTGTGTGTGTGTTTAGTTGTAGTTGAGCTACATGGTGTGTGTGTGTTTAGTTGTAGTTGAGCTACATGTTGTGTGTGTGTGTTTAGTTGTAGTTGATCTACATGGTGTGTGTGTGTGTGTGTTTAGTTGTAGTTGAGCTACATGGTGTGTGTGTGTGTGTTTAGTTGTAGTTGAGCTACATGGTGTGTGTGTGTGTGTGTGTTTAGTTGTAGTTGAGCTACATGGTGTGTGTGTGTGTGTGTGTGTGTGTGTGTGTGTGTTTAGTTGTAGTTGAGCTACATGGTGTGTGTGTGTATGTTTAGTTGTAGTTGAGCTACTAGTTGTGTGTGTGTTTAGTTGTAGTTGAGCTACTAGTTGTGTGTGTGTTTAGTTGTAGTTGAGCTACATGGTGTGTGTGTGTGTGTGTTTAGTTGCAGTTGATCTACATGTTGTGTGTGTGTGTGTTTAGTTGTAGTTGAGCTACATGGTGTGTGTTTAGTTGTAGTTGAGGTACATGGTGTGTGTGTGTGTGTGTGTTTAGTTGTAGTTGAGCTACATGGTGTGTGTGTGTGTTTAGTTGTAGTTGAGCTACATGGTGTGTGTGTGTGTTTAGTTGTAGTTGAGCTACATGGTGTGTGTGTGTGTGTGTGTGTGTGTGTTTAGTTGTAGTTGAGCTACATGGTGTGTGTGTGTGTGTGCGTTTAGTTGTAGTTGAGCTACTAGTTGTGTGTGTGTTTAGTTGTAGTTGAGCTACATGGTATGTGTGTGTGTGTGTGTGTGTGTGTGTTTAGTTGTAGTTGAGCTACATGGTGTGTGTGTGTGTGTGTGTGTGTGTGTTTAGTTGTAGTTGAGCTACATGGTGTGTGTGTGTGTTTAGTTGTAGTTGAGCTACATGGTGTGTGTGTGTGTGTTTAGTTGTAGTTGAGCTACATGGTGTGTGTGTATGTTTAGTTGTAGTTGAGCTACATGGTATGTGTGTGTGTGTGTGTGTGTGTGTGTGTGTGTTTAGTTGTAGTTGAGCTACATGGTGTGTGTGTGTGTGTGTGTGTGTTTAGTTGTAGTTGAGCTACATGGTGTGTGTGTGTGTTTAGTTGTAGTTGAGCTACTAGTTGTGTGTGTGTTTAGTTGTAGTTGAGCTACATGGTATGTGTGTGTGTGTGTGTGTTTAGTTGTAGTTGAGCTACATGTTGTGTGTGTGTGTGTGTGTGTGTCTGATTGTGTTTTACGTTTAAGTGCTGAGAACTTCTTTACTTTGAGTTATTTATTCATGCTGTTATATTACGTCAACCTCTACACACACACACACACACACACACACACACACACACACACACACACACACACACACACACACACACACACACACACACTTACATGCATGCATGCACATTCTTGTCCCATTCATGCATCATTGTCTTTTAGGCCATATGAGCTTATTTCATTTTATTCTGTGTTGTGTGTGTGTGTTTGGGTTCATTGATGAACACATGTTTTGTGTGGGTGTGTGGGTTCATTGATGAACATATGTTTTGTGTGTGTGTGTTTGGGTTAATTGATGAACACGTTGTGTGTGTGTGTGGGTTCATTGATGAACACATATTTTGTTTGTTTTGTGTGTGTGGGTTCATTGATGAACATATGTTTTGTGTGTGTGTGTGGGTTCATTGATGAACACGTGTTTTGTTTGTTTTATGTGGGTGTTTGGGTTTGATGAACACATGTATTGTGTGGTTGGGACATTATTTATTTATGCAGTATTGCGTGTCATTAAATCTCATTCATCATAACCATTTGAACATTTGAAATGATCTCTATCCATCTATATATTGATCTCTCTGTCTGTACACACTGGTATTAATTGTATGATTGTGTTTTTATGAATACTTGTGAGATCTGCTCTCCTGGTCTTTCACCTGGTCTCCTGGTTTCTTTTGGTCTCACTCCTGATCTCTCTTGGTATCTCTGCTGGTCTCTCCTGGTCTCTACTGGTCTCTCTCCTGGTCTTTCCCGGTCTCTCCTAGTCTTTCTCTCCTGGTATATATCCTGTTCTCTCTACTGGTCTCTCCCTCCTGATCTATCCTGGTCTCTACTGGTCTCTCCTAGTCTCTCTCCTGGTCTCTCTTTGTGTCTCTCCTCACTCTCCTGGTCTCTCTCTCCTCTCTCTCCTGGTCTCTCCTTGTCTCTCCTCTCTCCTGGGCTCTCTTGGTTTCTGTGTGTAATGCTATATGTGAATGCTAGTTCTAGCTCTCTGTGTGTAATGCTATATGTGAATGCTAGTTCTAGCTCTGTGTGTGTAAAGCTATATGTGAATGCTAGTTATAGCTCTCTGTGTGTAATGCTATATGTGAATGCTAGTTCTAGCTCTGTGTGTGTAATGCTATATGTGAATGCTAGTTCTAGCTCTCTGTGTGTAATGCTATATGTGAATGCTAGTTCTAGCTCTGTGTGTGTAAAGCTATATGTGAATGCTAGTTCTAGCTCTCTGTGTGTAATGCTATATGTGAATGCTAGTTCTAGCGCTCTCTCTGTGTGTAATGCTATATGTGAATGCTAGTTCTAGCTCTCTGTGTGTAATGCTATATGTGAATGCTAGTTCTAGCTCTCTGTGTGTAATGCTATATGTGAATGCTAGTTCTAGCTCTGTGTGTGTAATGCTATATGTGAATGCTAGTTCTAGCTCTCTGTGTGTAATGCTATATGTGAATGCTAGTTCTAGCTCTGTGTGTGTAATGCTATATGTGAATGCTAGTTTTAGCTCTCTGTGTGTAATGCTATATGTGAATGCTAGTTCTAGCTCTGTGTGCGTAATGCTATATGTGAATGCTAGTTCTAGCTCTCTGTATGTGTAATGCTATATGTGAATGCTAGTTCTAGCTCTCTGTGTGTGTAATGTTATATGTGAATGCTAGTTCTAGCTCTGTGTGTGTAATGCTATATGTGAATGCTAGTTCTAGCTCTCTGTGTGTAATGCTATATGTGAATGCTAGTTCTAGCTCTGTGTGTGTAATGCTATATGTGAAGGCTAGTTCTAGCTCTGTGTGTGTAATGCTATATGTGAATGCTAGTTCTAGCTCTGTGTGTGTAATGCTATATGTGAATGCTAGTTCTAGCTCTGTGTGTGTAATGCTATATGTGAATGCTAGTTCTAGCTCTGTGTGTGTAATGCTATATGTGAATGCTAGTTCTACCTCTCTGTGTGTAATGCTATATGTGAATGCTAGTTCTAGCTCTCTCTCTCTGTGTAATGCTATATGTGAATGCTAGTTCTAGCTCTGTGTGTAATGCTATATGTGAATGCTAGTTCTAGCGCTCTGTGTGTAATGCTATATGTGAATGCTAGTTATAGCTCTCTGTGTGCAATGCTATATGTGAATGCTAGTTCTAGCTCTCTGTGTGTAATGCTATATGTGAATGCTAGTTCTAGTTCTGTGTGTGTAATGCTATATGTGAATGCTAGTTCTAGCTCTGTGTGTGTAATGCTATATGAGAATGCTAGTTCTAGCTCTGTGTGTGTAATGCTATATGTGAATGCTAGTTCTAGCGCTCTGTGTGTAATGCTATATGTAAATGCTAGTTCTAGCTCTGTGTGTGTAATGCTATATGTGAATGCTAGTTCTAGCGCTCTGTGTGTAATGCTATATGTGAATGCTAGTTATAGCTCTCTGTGTGTAATGCTATATGTGAATGCTAGTTCTAGCGCTCTGTGTGTAATGCTATATGTGAATGCTAGTTCTAGCTCTCTGTGGGTAATGCTATATGTGAATGGTAGTTCTAGCGCTCTGTGTGTAATGCTATATATGAATGCTAGTTCTAGCTCTCTGTGTGTAATGCTATATGTGAATGCTAGTTCCAGTTCTGTGTGTGTAATGCTATATATGAATGCTAGTTCTAGCGCTCTGTGTGTAATGCTATATGTGAATGCTAGTTCTAGCTCTCTGTGTGTAATGCTATATGTGAATGCTAGTTCCAGTTCTGTGTGTGTAATGCTATATATGAATGCTAGTTCTAGCGCTCTGTGTGTAATGCTATATGTGAATGCTAGTTCTAGCTCTGTGTGTAATGCTATATGTGAATGCTAGTTCTAGCTGTGTGTGTAATGCTATATGTGAATGCTAGTTCTAGCTCTGTGTGTGTAATGCTATATGTGAATGCTAGTTCTAGCTCTGTGTGTGTAATGCTATATGTGAATGCTAGTGCTAGCTCTCTGTGTGTAATGCTATATGTGAATGCTAGTTCTAGCTCTGTGTGTGTAATGCTATATGTGAATGCTAGTGCTAGCTCTCTGTGTGTAATGCTATATGTGAATGCTAGTTCTAGCTCTGTGTGTGTAATGCTATATGTGAATGCTAGTGCTAGCGGTCTGTGTGTAATACTATATGAAACAGGTACCAAAAGCTCTTCACTGATGTAGAAAATGATGTTAGCTTTACTTTATTAAATCAAGACGCCAAGAGATGTAGAAACAGGTCATCCCAGTTCACTCGGGGATCGTCGTTGCAAAAGGGAAATGATAGAGACCCTGCTCATAAAAACAATGTTGTTTATCCACTAGTCTTCTCTTTTAGTCTTCTCTTTTAGTTGCCAAGCAACTGTTATTATATTGGGGTTTGGTTTGGCTTCACGTTTAAACATAGTGAAGTTTCACCATGTGTTTGGCAGACATTAGCCTCTCCTATTGGCTTAAACCCCTCTGAGGTTCAACCCCTCTGAGGTTCAACCCCTCTGAGGTTCAACCCCTCTGAGAGGTAGTTGTGGGGACTCCACTGGTCCTTGCCAGAGACAAGAAGAGAGAAAGGTGTGTTCTGCTGTGGAGAAACAGCACATGTCCATGGAAATCTACTTTGGTAATGATGGGATGTGAGGAAGCAGGAGCCAGCAGCCTAATGGTCATACTGGGACACATTTACCTGTATCAGCCCCAGACTGGTCATACTGGGACACAACCACCTGTATCAGCTCTAGACTGGTCATACTGGGACACAACTACCTGTATCAGCCCCAAACTGGTCATACTGGGACACAACTACCTGTATCAGCTCTAAACTGGTCATACTGGGACACATTTACCTGTATCAGCCCCAGACTGGTCATACTGGGACACAACTACCTGTATCAGCTCTAAACTGGTCATACTGGGACACATTTACCTGTATCAGCCCCAGACTGGTCATACTGGGACACAACTACCTGTATCAGCTGTAGACTGGTCATACTGGGACATAACTACCTGTATCAGCCCCAGACTGGTCATACTGGGACACATCTACCTGTATACGTTCTAGACTGGTCATACTGGGACAGAGCTACCTATAATAACTCTAGACTGGTCATACATACATCTTATTCTGGCGGACCTATTTTGGGATGTGGACAAACAAGACATGTTGCCATTTTACTGACATGTTGCCATGTTACTGACATGTTGCCATGTTACTGACATGTTGCCATGTTACTGACATGTTGCCATGTTACTGAAACTAGCTCTGATGTAGTATTGATATATTTTACAAGTCAGAGCTGCAGTCACTCTGTCTTCATTTAAACTTTCTACTTTAACAGCTCAGACATAGTCCCAGATCTCTCTCTCTCTCTCTCTCTCTCTCTCTCTCTCTCTCTCTCTCTCTCTCTCTCTCTCTCTCTCTCTCTGAATATGTGTGTGCTATTCTATCTCTCATCCCTCTTTGTGTCTGACACATTTATAGAAGTAGCACACCTCTCTCTCTCTTCCTTTCTTTACCTCCCTCATCCTCTTGCTTCCTCTCCTGTATCCTCTTCTCCTTGTCTACTCTCTTTCCTCTTCTCTCAAACCGTTTTTAACTTGGTTTATGTGTGTGTTTCTGGATGTGCGGGCATTTGTTTGTGTGTGTGTGTGTGTGCGTCTATCTGTGTGTGCGTGTCTGTGTGTGTCTCTGTGTGTGTGTGTCTCGGTGTGTGCGTGTGTGTTGACAGGTCTATACATGGTCATGGAGTAGGATCTTCTCATCACAAATCAAGCGGAGACGGCCCTGGGCGAGCGAGCACAGCCAGGAGCAGAAGAGAACGAGAAGACCAAGGACCATGGTGGAGGGACAGAGGCTGCGAGTGGAGAGAGAGAGACAGTAAAAACAGAACAAGACGACCCAGAAGCAGCAAAATACCAAGCAGAGGGAGCGAGAGAGAGAGACATCCATAGTCTACACAGAGAGAGAGAGAGAGAGAGAGAGAGTGAGGGGCAGTAGAGTCGTTATGTCTATCTTCCAACTTCAGGGACCATCATCCCAATTTAATACGATTTGAAAAAGCTGACGGATCTGCTTCATAGAGAGAGAGAGAGAGAGAGAGAGAGAGAGAGAGAGAGAGAGAGAGAGAGAGAGAGAGAGAGAGAGAGAGAGAGAGAGAGAGAGAGAGAGAGAGAGAGAGAGAGAGAGAGAGAGAGAGAGAGAGAGAGAGAGAGAGAGAGAGAGAGAGAGAGAGAGAGAGGGTAAGGTTTTACATTTGAAATCCGTGAGGAAGATGATGTGTCTTCCTCTTGTCATCCGTGATTGGACAGATCAACTCTGGTTCTTTTAAGTTGTGTGATGTCATGTATGATGACATGTATACTAGGCACACCAGGGTCGCTAGGGAAACCAGGGTTACATAGAAGGTCTAGGTACGAGGTCTAACCAGCTCAGAGATCACTTAGTGTACATTAATGACGTTCATAGCTGGATAGTAGTTATAGTTAGTCACTTCGTAGTTAGATCCTGCGTTAGTTTGTTCTAGTCCTAGTTCATTCTAGTTAGTTGGTGGTTGTAGTCGGTCTCCTTGTCTAGTCAGCTGTAGATTAGAGCTGGTTAGTCTACCTAGCTGAGATGATAGGAGCATCTGATCTTCTACACTGCATGTGGTCCACAGAAGGTCTCCTAACAACCCTCTAGCTGACAGACAGACAGACAGGCAGACAGACAGACAGACAGACAGACAGACAGACAGGTAGGCAGACAGACAGACAGACAGACCTCTGTCCCTCACCATGAGGTCCGCCCACTAGCTGACAGACAGACAGACAGGCAGGCAGACAGACAGACAGACAGACAGACAGACAGGTAGGCAGACAGACAGACAGACAGGTAGGCAGACAGACAGACAGGCAGACAGACAGACAGGTAGGCAGACAGACAGACAGGCAGACAGACAGACAGACAGACAGACAGACAGGTAGGCAGACAGACAGACAGACAGACCTCTGTCCCTCACCATGAGGTCCGTCCACTGGGTCCCCGGAGCAACGCCGCGCTAGAGGCCCTGGATTGACGAGCTGCTGGAGCGGTCCCTCCGCCCGAAGACGCCCTCTAGCCCTTACCTCAGCTCTCCATCACGCCCTTCAGGCCACAGGTCTGATCCAAGATGGCGGCAGGCGTGGCCACGTGGCTGCCGTTTGCCCGAGCGGCGGCGGTGGGCTGGCTGCCGCTGGCCAGGAAGACCATGCCCAAGCCCCCCGTGGACAAGTCCTCCCGCTCGGACGAGATCCTGTTCGTCAACGTCAGTGGCCAGAGGTTCCAGGTACCGGCCGCCGCGTACTACCAGGCCTCAGCCGCTAGCAGAGATGAGCTTTTACTAGAACCCTGTAGGACTGTGGCTCTGCTGTGTTCTGCTGTTGCAGACCTGGAAGAACACTCTGGACCGCTACCCCGACACGTTGCTGGGCTCCTCGGAGAAGGAGTTCTTCTTCAACGAGGACACCCAGGAGTACTTCTTCGACCGAGACCCCGAGATGTTCCGGCACATCCTCAACTTCTACCGCACCGGCAAGCTGCACTACCCGCGACACGAGTGTGTCCAGGCCTTCGACGAGGAGCTGGCCTTCTACGGGATAGTCCCTGAGATCATCGGAGACTGCTGCATGGAGGTACGCTGCTCACACTGTCACCCCTCCATCATTCTGTCTCTCCTCCGTCATCCCTCCATCATTCTGTCTCTCCTCTGTCATCCCTCCATCATGCTGTCTCTCTATCATCCCTCCATCATTCTGTCTCTCCTCTGTCATCCCTCCATCATGCTGTCTCTCTATCATCCCTCCATCATTCTGTCTCTCCTGTCATCCCTCCATCATTCTGTCTCTCCTCTATCATCCCTCCATCATTCTGTCTCCATCATCCCTCCATCATTCTGTCTCTCCTCTTAGCATCCCTCCATCATTCTGTCTCTCTATCATCCCTCCATCATTCTGTCTCCTCTATCATCCCTCCATCATTCTGTCTCTCTATCATCCCTCCATCATTCTGTCTCCTCTATCATCCCTCCATCATTCAGTCTCTCCTCTATCATCCCTCCATCATCCTGTCTCTCCTCCATCATCCTGTCTCTCCTCTCTCATCCCTCCATCATCCTGTCTCTCCTCTATCATCCCTTCATCATCCTGTCTCTCCTCTATCATCCCTCCATCATCCTGTCTCTCCTCCATCATCCTGTCTCTCCTCTCTCATCCCTCCATCATCCTGTCTCTCCTCTATCATCCCTTCATCATCCTGTCTCTCCTCTCTCATCCCTCCATCATCCTGTCTCTCCTCTATCATCCTTTCATCATTCTGTCTCTCCTCTATCATCCCTCCATCATTCTGTCTCCTCTATCATCCCGCCATCATTCTGTCTCTTCTCCATCATCCCTCCATCATTCTGTCTCCTCTATCATCCCGCCATCATCCTGTCTCTCCTCCATCATCCCTCCATCATTCTGTCTCTCCTCTATCATCCCTCCATCATCCTGTCTCTCCTCCATCATCCCGCCATCATTCTGTCTCTCCTCCATCATCCCTCCATCATTCTGTCTCCTCTATCATCCCGCCATCATCCTGTCTCTCCTCCATCATCCCTCCATCATTCTGTCTCTATCATCCCGCCATCATCCTGTCTCTCCTCCATCATCCCTCCATCATTCTGTCTCTCCTCTATCATCCCTCCATCATCCTGTCTCTCCTCTCTCATCCCTCCATCATCCTGTCTCTCCTCTATCATCCCTTCATCATCCTGTCTCTCCTCTATCATCCCTCCATCATCCTGTCTCTCCTCCATCATCCTGTCTCTCCTCTCTCATCCCTCCATCATCCTGTCTCTCCTCTATCATCCCTTCATCATCCTGTCTCTCCTCTCTCATCCCTCCATCATCCTGTCTCTCCTCTATCATCCTTTCATCATTCTGTCTCTCTATCATCCCTCCATCATTCTGTCTCCTCTATCATCCCGCCATCATTCTGTCTCTTCTCCATCATCCCTCCATCATTCTGTCTCCTCTATCATCCCGCCATCATCCTGTCTCTCCTCCATCATCCCTCCATCATTCTGTCTCTCCTCTATCATCCCTCCATCATCCTGTCTCTCCTCCATCATCCCGCCATCATTCTGTCTCTCCTCCATCATCCCTCCATCATTCTGTCTCCTCTATCATCCCGCCATCATCCTGTCTCTCCTCCATCATCCCTCCATCATTCTGTCTCCTCTATCATCCCGCCATCATCCTGTCTCTCCTCCATCATCCCTCCATCATTCTGTCTCTCCTCTATCATCCCTCCATCATCCTGTCTCTCCTCTCTCATCCCTCCATCATTCTGTCTCTCCTCCATCATCCTGTCTCTCCTCTCTCATCCCTCCATCATCCTGTCTCTCCTCCATCATCCTGTCTCTCCTCCATCATCCTGTCTCTCCTCTCTCATCCCTCCATCATTCTGTCTCTCCTCCATGGTGTTACTGTTGGATGAAGCTTGACTAAAACGTGTTCCCACCCGTCTTTAAACGCATAAATAAGTTTTGTTTTCTGCTCCTCTTCTCCTCTCTCCTCCCCTCTGCTCTTCTTCCACCCGGGCTCCTCTCTGCTCGCTGTGCTCCTCTCCGCTCCCGTCCTCTCTCCTCGCTGTGCTCCTCTCCGCTCCCGTCCTCTCTCCTCGCTGTGCTCCTCTCCGCTCCCGTCCTCTCTCCTCGCTGTGCTCCTCTCCGCTCCCGTCCTCTCTCCTCGCTGTGCTCCTCTCCGCTCCCGTCCTCCCCTCATGGAGGAATACCGTGACAGGAAGAAGGAGAACCAGGAGCGGCTGGCGGAGGACACGGAGGCCGGCGAGGCCACGGACACCCCCCTCCCTCCGGACAGCACGTCCAGAGAGCGGCTGTGGCGGGCCTTTGAGAACCCGCACACCTCCACCATGGCGCTGGTCTTCTACTACGTCACGGGCTTCTTCATCGCCGTGTCGGTCATCGCCAACGTGGTGGAGACGGTGCCCTGCCGCCCGCTCAAGGGCAGCGTCAAGGACCTGCCGTGCGGGGAGAAGTACTCCCTGGCCTTCTTCTGCATGGACACGGCCTGCGTCCTCATCTTCACCTTCGAGTACCTCATGCGTCTGTTCGCCGCGCCGTGCCGCTGCAAGTTCGTGCGCTCGGTGATGTCGGTGATCGACGTGGTGGCCATCATGCCGTACTACATCGGCCTGGTGATGCCCGAGAACGAGGACGTGAGCGGCGCCTTCGTCACCCTCAGGGTCTTCCGCGTCTTCCGCATCTTCAAGTTCTCCCGCCACTCGCAGGGCCTGCGCATCCTGGGCTACACGCTGAAGAGCTGCGCCTCGGAGCTGGGCTTCCTGCTCTTCTCGCTCACCATGGCCATCATCATCTTCGCCACCGTCATGTTCTACGCCGAGAAGGGAACCAAGGGCTCCAGCTTCACCTCCATCCCCGCGTCCTTCTGGTACACCATCGTCACCATGACCACGCTGGGGTGAGTCACTGTGTGTGTGTGTGTGTGTGGAATAACATGTTGTCACCATAGCAACGCTGGAGCGTGCCCAGTTTAACCCGTGTTGTGTTTTTCTGCTATTTCCACTGCTCTTGGGTTATCTGGTGATGTTGTTGCCATGACAATGCCAATGATGCGAGGAGTTTGTGTGACTTCCTTGTTTCCCCCCCCCCCCCACACGTTTGTCCTCTCTGTGATACGCTGGCCAAACAAAGCTTTCTGCCAGTAACATTTTAACGTGTGTTTGTGTGCGTGTGTGTGTGTATGTGTATGTGCGGGTGTGTGTGTGGGTGAGAGTAGGCACAATGAATATGATAATAAACACATTACTGGGTAACACCTTACGAAAAGGGTACATTGGTAAACCTTTAATTAACATTAGTTAATGCACTACTAAGCATTCATTAACAGTTAACTAAGGTTTAGTAATCATTTACTAATGCTGTTCATGTTATTCAAGGTATCGATGTATACATTATTTAACAGGGTTAGGGTTAACCCTAACCAACTAACCCTAACTTAACCCCTATGCTTATGCTATATAATCATGCTTATTACTGCATTAACTAATGTTAATTGATGGTTCATTGTAATGAACACTCTCTTCTCCTCATTTCCTCCTCATTCCTCCCTCCTTTTCTCCTTCCTCTTTCATCCTCCCCTGTGTTCTCCCCCTCCTCTCTCTCCCCTCATCTCGTCCTCCCTCTGGGTGAGTCACACTCTGTAAGTAGGAGGGCTGTCCCAGTCTTTGCACCTCTTCCATTAGAGGTTTTCAAAAGAGGAAGCTTTCTAAATGGATTCTCTGCAGCACAACTCAACCTCCACCCCCCTACATCTCTCTCCTCTCACCCCCTATCCCTCTCCTCCCTTCTGTCCCCTCCATCCCCCAGCTCTCTTCTCGCTCCCCTTCCCTCTCTCCTCTCCTCTCTCTTCTGCTCTGCTCTCCCCCTACCCCTCTTGTTGATCTCCTCTCCTTTCCGTCTTCCAAATATCTTCTTCCATGGTATTGTGTGTCTGTGTCGCGCCTGCAGGTCTGCCCAGATATAGACACACCTCCTTACACCTCCTCACACCTCTTCACTCTTCCTCACGCCTCCTCACACCTCCTCACACCTCTTCACACCTCCTCACTCCTCGTCACCACTCCTCACTCCTCCTCACACGTCCTGGCTAGATATACTGGCTAGGGCTGGCTCTGTGTGGACTAGGGCTGGCTCTGTGTGGACTAGGGCTGGCTCTGTGTGGACTAGGGTTGGCTCTGTGTGGACTAGGGTTGGCTCTGTGTGGACTAGGGCTGGCTCTGTGTGGACCAGGGCTGGCTCTGTGTGGACTAGGGCTGGCTCTGTGTGGACTAGGGCTGGCTCTGTGTGGACTAGGGCTGGCTCTGTGTGGACTAGGGCTGGCTCTGTGTGGACTAGGGCTGGCTCTGTGTGGACTAGGGTTGGCTCTGTGTGGACTAGGGCTGGCTCTGTGTGGACTAGGGCTGGCTCTGTGTGGACTAGGGCTGGCTCTGTGTGGACTAGGGTTGGCTCTGTGTGGACCAGGGCTGGCTCTGTGTGGACTAGGGCTGGCTCTGTGTGGACTAGGGCTGGCTCTGTGTGGACTAGGGCTGGCTCTGTGTGGACTAGGGTTGGCTCTGTGTGGACTAGGGGTGGCTCTGTGTGGACTAGGGCTGGCTCTGTGGGGACTAGGGCTGGTTCTGTGTGGACTAGGGCTGGCTCTGTGTGGACTAGGGCCGTGGATGGGTCAGGGCTCTCACATGGACCACTGGACTGTGGCTGCGGAGGCCGTGCTGAGGACTGAGAGCTGTGGTCTGACTGCAGGACTCAGTGCTCTGCCGGGGAGCACTTTAGCCTGGACATTATTTATAAGCAGAGCACAGCCAGAGAGCTGCTCCTCACACTGCTGCACTCGCTTAATGCTTTAATAGGCTGTATTTAAGAGTCTGCAGGAGCACTGAGGAGAGATAGAGTGGTGGATAGGAGGAGGAGGAGTGGTGGATAGGAGGAGGAGGAGTGGTGGATAGGAGGAGATGGAGGAGGAGGAGTGGTGGGTCAGATGGTCTTGTGGTAGGTCAGGTGGTCTAGTGATGGGTCAGGTGGTCTAGTGATGGGTCAGGTGGTCTAGTGGTGGGTCAGGTGGTCTAGTGGTGGGTCAGGTGGTCTAGTGGTGGGTCAGGTGGTCTTGTGGTCTAGTGATGGGTCAGGTGGTCTAGTGGTGGGTCAGGTGGTCTAGTGGTGGGTCAGGTGGTCTAGTGGTGGGTCAGGTGGTCTAGTGGTGGGTCAGGTGGTCTAGTGGTGGGTCAGGTGGTCTTGTGGTCTAGTGATGGGTCAGGTGGTCTAGTGGTGGGTCAGGTGGTCTAGTGGTGGGTCAGGTGGTCTAGTGGTGGGTCAGGTGGTCTAGTGGTGGGTCAGGTGGTCTAGTGGTGGGTCAGGTGGTCTAGTGGGGGGTCAGGTGGTCTAGTGATGGGTCAGGTGGTCTAGTGGTGGGTCAGGTGGTCTAGTGGTGGGTCAGGTGGTCTAGTGGTGGGTCAGGTGGTCTAGTGGTGGGTCAGGTGGTCTAGTGATGGGTCAGGTGGTCTAGTGGTGGGTCAGGTGGTCTAGTGGGGGGTCAGGTGGTCTAGTGGTGGGTCAGGTGGTCTAGTGGTGGGTCAGGTGGTCTAGTGGTGGGTCAGGTGGTCTAGTGGGGGGTCAGGTGGTCTAGTGGTGGGTCAGGTGGTCTAGTGGTGGGTCAGGTGGTCTAGTGGTGGGTCAGGTGGTCTAGTGGGGGGTCAGGTGGTCTAGTGGTGGGTCAGGTCTTGGGGGGCTTGTAGCTCTCAGCTTCCTTCATAGTTGATCTGCTAAATCTGTTGGAGGATATATTATGATAGGTTATATGATATATGATATCAGTTAGGGTATATATGATACATATTATATTATACTTATTATATTACTGGTACATTGTATTCTAATGTATTCTATTATACTGTTAGGTTAGGATATGATTTGTTCTGTCGTAAACATAGCAGAAGTCTGCCTCCTAAATGTGTGTGAGTGCTTCTGTAGCATGCGTGGGGGGTCCAGTGGAATGGAACCCCTAACCCTGTCATGTTATTTTGGTTCACTGGGTGTGTAGCTGTGTGTGTGCGTGAATGCTCGAGTGTCTAATATGTGTGCATGCTTGAAGGAGTGTGTGTCTGTGTCTGTGTTTATCTGTGTGTATTGATTAGTTGTCAGTAGCCTGTTTGTGTTTGAGAGTTAGAGAGAGAGAGATACATTGTGGTTGTACTGGGCGGCTCCCAGTAGAACCAGTAGCAAACTGGTTGTACTGGGCGGCTCCCAGTAGAACCAGTAGCGGACTGTGGTTGTGGTGATCTGCCAGTAGAACCAGTAGTGGACTGTGGTTGTAGTGGTTATCTGCCAGTAGAACCAGTAGCGGACTGTGGTTGTAGTGGTCATCTGCCAGTAGAACCAGTAGCGGACTGTGGTTGTAGTGGTTATCTGCCAGTAGAACCAGTAGCAGACTGTGGTTGTACTGAGCGAGTATGAGGTGTGTAGTAGTTAAAGGTACAGTATTAGTGAATCTAAAGGTGTGTAGTAGTTAAAGGTACAGTATTAGAGAATCTAAAGGTGTGTAGTAGTTAAAGGTACAGTATTAGAGAATCTAAAGGTGTGTAGTAGTTAAAGGTACAGTATTAGAGAATCTAAAGGTGTGTAGTAGTTAAAGGTACAGTATTAGAGAATCTAAAGGTGTGTAGTAGTTAAAGGTACAGTATTAGAGAATCTAAAGGTGTGTAGTAGTTAAAGGTACAGTATTAGAGAATCTAAAGGTGTGTAGTAGTTAAAGGTACAGTATTAGAGAATCTAAAGGTGTGTAGTAGTTAAAGGTACAGTATTAGTGAATCTAAAGGTGTGTAGTAGTTAAAGGTACAGTATTAGAGAATCTAAAGGTGTGTAGTAGTTAAAGGTACAGTATTAGAGAATCTAAAGGTGTGTAGTAGTTAAAGGTACAGTATTGGTGAATCTAAAGGTGTGTAGTAGTTAAAGGTACAGTATTAGAGAATCTAAAGGCGTGTAGTAGTTAAAGGTACAGTATTAGTGAATCTAAAGGCGTGTAGTAGTTAAAGGTACAGTATTAGTGAATCTAAAGGTGTGTAGTAGTTAAAGGTACAGTATTAGAGAATCTAAAGGTGTGTAGTAGTTAAAGGTACAGTATTAGTGAATCTAAAGGTGTGTAGTAGTTAAAGGTACAGTATTAGAGAATCTAAAGGTGTGTAGTAGTTAAAGGTACAGTATTAGAGAATCTAAAGGTGTGTAGTAGTTAAAGGTACAGTATTAGAGAATCTAAAGGTGTGTAGTAGTTAAAGGTACAGTATTAGAGAATCTAAAGGTGTGTAGTAGTTAAAGGTACAGTATTAGAGAATCTAAAGGTGTGTAGTAGTTAAAGGTACAGTATTAGAGAATCTAAAGGTGTGTAGTAGTTAAAGGTACAGTATTAGTGAATCTAAAGGTGTGTAGTAGTTAAAGGTACAGTATTAGAGAATCTAAAGGTGTGTAGTAGTTAAAGGTACAGTATTAGTGAATCTAAAGGCGTGTAGTAGTTAAAGGTACAGTATTAGTGAATCTAAAGGCGTGTAGTAGTTAAAGGTACAGTATTAGAGAATCTAAAGGTGTGTAGTAGTTAAAGGTACAGTATTAGTGAATCTAAAGGTGTGTAGTAGTTAAAGGTACAGTATTAGTGAATCTAAAGGTGTGTAGTAGTTAAAGGTACAGTATTAGAGAATCTAAAGGTGTGTAGTAGTTAAAGGTACAGTATTAGTGAATCTAAAGGTGTGTAGTAGTTAAAGGTACAGTATTAGAGAATCTAAAGGCGTGTAGTAGTTAAAGGTACAGTATTAGTGAATCTAAAGGTGTGTAGTAGTTAAAGGTACAGTATTAGAGAATCTAAAGGTGTGTAGTAGTTAAAGGTACAGTATTAGAGAATCTAAAGGTGTGTAGTAGTTAAAGGTACAGTATTAGTGAATCTAAAGGTGTGTAGTAGTTAAAGGTACAGTATTAGAGAATCTAAAGGTATGTAGTAGTTAAATGTACAGTATTAGAGAATCTAAAGGTGTGTAGTAGTTAAATGTACAGTATTAGTGAATGTCTAAGTGACTCAGAGCAGAAGGTTTTGTTGTTTTCCAGACTCTGACATCCAGTCAGGCAGAAGACCCACCAGATAGCATCTTAAAATAAACTCTCCTCTCTAAAAATAGACGACAATACTGTCTGTCTGTCTGTCTGTCTGTCTGTCTGTCTGTCTGTCTGTCTGATAGAGAGACAGATGGAGGGCAAGAGAAAGGAGAGACAGAGTAAGGGATCAGGGTTTATGGAACA
>JACYXH010000361.1:410000-432500 GCA_026745465.1 Lota lota | reverse complement strand
ACAGCTGGACGTGTCTACTGTTCCCACAGAACAGCTGGACGTGTCTACTGTTCCCACAGAACAGCTGGACGTGTCTACTGTTCCCACAGAACAGCTGGACGTGTCTACTGTTCCCACAGAACAGCTGGACGTGTCTACTGTTCCCACAGAACAGCTGGACGTGTCTACTGTTCCCACAGAACAGCTGGATGGTTCTTCTAGATGTTTCTGAAGGCTGCAGGATCAAGTCTAGCTTGGATCTAAATCTTTATCTGGAAATGACTTCATGCTGCTGGCAGGGGTGAGGAGGGGCGAGAGGAAACAGAGAGAGAGAGAGATATTGTTACGTCCTAATCCCTCCATCCGCCCTCAACACAAGATGAGGGTGGATGGCTTTAAAGATTAATAATAAAGAGGAGGAGGAGAGAGGAGAGAGGAGGAGGGCAGGAGCCGAGAGGAGGAGGGCAGGAGCAGAGAGGAGGAGGAGGAGGAGGGCAGGAGCCGAGAGGAGGAGGGCAGGAGCAGAGAGGAGGAGGAGGAGGGCAGGAGCAGAGAGGAGGAGGGCAGGAGCAGAGAGGAGGAGGAGGAGGGCAGGAGCAGAGAGGAGGAGGGCAGGAGCAGAGAGGAGGAGGAGGATTAAACCATGGAGGAGAGAGAGAGGATGAAGGAGAGGGTGAGATATGGTTAGGGGTGTGGTTGGAGGGTTATTCTCTTAAGCCTAGAGTGGCTTGAATGCAGTTGAGTAATGGTTTGTAATGTAATGAGTTGACATCCGTGTCCCTGAGTCTGTTGCCTCCTCAAGCTTTGATTCAGTGGATCTTATGTTCAGCACCTCCCTCCTCTGTTTTGCTCTCCTGAGGCTCATATTAAACATAAGATGGTAACTATCATGGTAGGACACACATGTTAGCGTAGCATCAGAGTTAGCCTTGCCCTGAGTAGAGCTTTCTAACTCTCATCTCCAATCAGCTGCTCCAGGAATAAGAGGTCTTCTGGTGGAATAGGATGCACTCTGAGAGAGAGAGAGAGAGAGAGAGAGAGAGAGAGAGAGGGTCCATGGGTAGGGCAGAACGAACAGCGAGTTTACATGTATACACGTGTGTGTGTGTGTGTGTGTGTGTATTTAATCCCGTCTCTGTTTGTGTGCAGGATCCAGACAGTCACACCGGCGCTCTTTGTCTGAAGAACAGATCAGCCTTCGAACACCAACACCACCACCTACTGCACTGTCTGGAGAAGACTACTGTAAGATACTACACACACTACACACAGTACACTACACACTACACACAGTACACACTATACACTATACACTACACACTATACACTACACACTATAAACTACACACACTATACACTATACACACTATGCGCTACACACACTAAACCCACGGCCCCCGGGTGACCTCTGACCCCTCAGAACCACGAGTTCACGGATGAGATGGCGTACAGCGAGATGTGTCTGACGGAGTCACTGGGCTACCGGACCAGCCGCAGCACCTCCCTGTCCAGCCAGCAGGGGGCGCTGAACAACTCCACCGGCTGCTGCCCCCGCAGAGCCAGGCGCAGAGCTGCCATGCGATTGGCTAACTCCACCGTGTCGGTCAGCCGGGGGAGTGTCCAGGAACTGGACACACTTCCTGTCAAGACAACCAACCTACCACAACAAACGTAAGGTCAAATAGAGGGATGATGAGTGAATGAGGGATGGATGGATGATGGATAGATGATGGAGGGATGGATGATGGACAGAAGATGAATGGGTGATGGAGGGATGGATGGATGGATGATGGAGGGATGGATGAATGGATGGATGATGGAGGGATGGATGAATGGATGGATGATGGAGGGATGGATGATGGACAGTTGATGAATGGATGATGGAGGGATGGATGATGAATGGATGATGGAGGGATGGATGATGAATGGATGATGGAGGGATGGATGATGGATGGATGGATGATGGATTTAAAGAGAGACAGTGTTCCTCTCTCTCTCTCTCCCAGTCGCTCCAGTCTGAACGCCCGGACGGTCGACATCAAGCTGAACTGTGGAGAGCGAGACTTCACGGCAGCCATCATCAGCATCCCCACCCCCCCCTCCAACACGCCGGACGAGAGCCCGCCCCCCTCCCCCGCCATCCCAGGCATCCTGCGCAACACGCGGGCTACCGCCTACCTGCAGGACGCCGTCAAGATCTCCTCCTTATAGCCTCTGACCCCGCATGACCCCCCCCCCCCCCACCCCCCCACAGCGCAAGCTATGAACTCTGGGAAATACCCCTTCCTCTCCACACACACACACACACACACACAACTCATGACCTCTGACCCCAGTGTGATCCTGGAAAGAGAAGGCCTCAACTGTCTCAGCAGTGAAATGGTTACTCTAGATAATAACGGAGGTCTCAGTGTCTGGAGAACACCATGTCTTATGGACATTTCCATTACAGAGGTTGAGGCACCTCCTCTTGTTCCTGCAGGAGGAGGAACAGCGGCTAGAGGCACCTCCTCTTGTTCCTGCAGGAGGAGGTGGTTCTGCAGGCAAACAGGAGCCGCTGGTAGAGATGGGATGTTTGTGTGTTATACAGACGGTGAACACAGTATGTGTGTTATACAGTTGGTGTGTTATACAGACGGTGAACACAGTTGGTGTGTTATACAGTTGGTGTGTTATACAGTTGGTGTGTTATACAGTTGGTGTGTTATACAGACGGTGAACACAGTTGGTGTGTTATACAGTTGGTGTGTTATACAGACGGTGAACACAGTTGGTGTGTTATACAGTTGGTGTGTTATACAGACGGTGAACACAGTTGGTGTGTTATACAGTTGGTGTGTTATACAGACGGTGAACACAGTTGGTGTGTTATACAGTTGGTGTGTTATACAGACGGTGTGTTATACAGACGGTGAACACAGTTGGTGTGTTATACAGTTGGTGTGTTATACAGACGGTGAACACAGTTGGTGTGTTATACAGACGGTGAACACAGTTGGTGTGTTATACAGACGGTGAACACAAAGCCATATTAGCAGAATGGACCCTCTGATGATGTCATGGTGTCTTCAAACCTCAGCTCGGCGGGTCAAAGGTCAACCATAACTTTACAGAGCGGTTATCTGCTCTAATCTGGGCCTTTGAGCAACATAGAGCTGAAGATCAATCATCTGCCTGCACACATGCAGCAAGGACGCCGGTTCAATTCCTTCAAAGACTGGGCCTCGCTTTCCTCAGGTCTGCTCAGGATCCAAACCCTCTGCTCTGAACGCTGGGCTTGTTGTGGACTCACCCAAGAAGAGCCGCTCAGGATCCAAACCCTCTGCTCTGAACGCTGGGCTTGTTGTGGACTCACCCAAGAAGAGCCGCTCAGGATCCAAACCCTCTGCTCTGAACGCTGGGCTTGTTGTGGACTCACCCAAGAAGTGCCGCTCAGGATCCAAACCCTCTGCTCTGAACGCTGGGCTTGTTGTGGACTCACCCAAGAAGAGCCGCTCAGGATCCAAACCCTCTGGTCTGAACGCTGGGCTTGCTGTGGACTCACCCAAGAAGAGCCGCTCAGGATCCAAACCCTCTGGTCTGAACGCTGGGCTTGTTGTGGACTCACCCAAGAAGAGCCGCTCAGGATCCAAACCCTCTGGTCTGAACGCTGGGCTTGTTGTGGACTCACCCAAGAAGAGCCGCTCAGGATCCAAACCCTCTGCTCTGAACGCTGGGCTTGTTGTGGACTCACCCAAGAAGAGCCGCTCAGGATCCAAACCCTCTGGTCTGAACGCTGGGCTTGTTGTGGACTCACCCAAGAAGAGCCGCTCAGGATCCAAACCCTCTGCTCTGAACGCTGGGCTTGTTGTGGACTCACCCAAGAAGAGCCGCTCAGGATCCAAACCCTCTGCTCTGAACGCTGGGCTTGTTGTGGACTCACCCAAGAAGAGAGCCGCTCAACGATCAATACCCCTGATCAATCTGTTCCTATCTGGTTGATCCAGGACAAAGACTCTATTTGTTCTATCTATTGGTCTGGTCTAATCTTGGATCTTCTTGGACATCAGGTATTAAGTTATCTACTGGTCTATGATCTGTTGGTAAGGTCTGACGTGGTTGAAATATATATGCAATATCATCCTCATGACTCCAACATCATCCAATAACACTGTCAACTAGTGCAGGGAGGTGTGGTTCTACTGATCTTATGAAGGGTCCTGATGTCCTGGGGGGGGGGGGGGGGGGTACGACCAGGTAGGGTTAGTGATACATGATATGAATGCCGGGTCATGATGTCCTGCTCTCTGCACTTCCTCTGGCCTGAGCTGCTCAGCAGGAATATCATATTTCATATTGTAGTTGATCACCTCACAGTGAGTGAAGAGAAGTCACTTGGGATATAAAACAGGCTGCTGGGCAGACAGACAGGCTGGTAGGCAGACAGACAGGCTGTTGGGCAGACAGACAGACAGGCTGGGCAGACAGACAGACAGGCTGGTGGGCAGACAGACAGACAGGCTGGTGGGCAGACAGACAGGCTGGTGGGCAGACAGACAGGCTGGTGGGCAGACAGAAAGGCTGGTGGGCAGACAGACAGACAGGCAGGCTGGTGGGCAGACAGACAGACAGGCAGGCTGATGGGCAGACAGACAGGCTGGTGGGCAGACAGACAGACAGGCAGGCTGATGGGCAGACAGACAGGCTGGTAGGCAGACAGACAGACAGGCAGGCTGGTGGGCAGACAGACAGGCTGGTAGGCAGACAGACAGGCAGACATACTGTAACATATTTTGTAACATATCGTTCACGTGCATCTTCCGATCAAATGTTCACCAGGAGAGGACAGATGTTTGCATGATCCTCATCCTGTGGGAGAAGAGGTCCCTCCACCCGTCTCCTTGCATGGTAACCTCTCGTTCCATTATGTTCCCCCATGTTCCCCTACCATGACCCCTGACCCCTGACCCCTGTGTTCCATCACCAGGAGAATGGTCGAATATACAGCCGAAAAAAAGATCACTCATTTATTTAAGATTTCCAAAATGAAAATAAAAACCCTTCAGGCATGTTTCTTGGGAGAATGCAGTAGTTGTGTGAGTGTTGGTATATTATGGTATGGAGGTGTGCATGTGTGTGAGGGAGAGTATGTGTGTGAATTTGGATGTGTGTTGTGATATGTTGGGCTGTCACAAATATGCATGGATACCGTTGTAGGTATTTGAAAGGTTTTCTCAGAGAGGAGGAGAGGACTACATTAAAGCACAGATGTGTATACTCCGTTCCACTAATAAAGACACCAGAAAGCAGCACGTCTCCTTATTGTCCTGCTCAACGCTGAACCTCCTGGGCCATCCATCACCAGGTCTGTGGCCTTACACCTACACCTGCACTGTCGTGTTTAGCTCTAGACATCTCATGTGTTCACCTCTTAGAGCTACATTCTTATCTAATGTTGAGTGAACATCAGGTGTGCTACAGCTTTCTCCAGTGCTAAGCTGCTATCCAGCACCTAAAGGTTTAGTAAGTGTTAACTTTGGCTCACAATGTTTCATCAGGGCGCATAAGGTACAAGACAGAAGGTCTTTGGTGTGGAAGAGACACTGCTGTCATTCTTAATGTGCTCATTACTGCAGTAACAAGGGATAAATACTGTAATGTACTGCGTGTTACAATCCAACAGACAGAGTACTCATATAAAACATCTTTATTTTGCAAAGCCCCATCGAACAGTTTAAATAAGAAACCTGCCAACGCCCTGCGTGTCTTCCCTTAGGTCCTCCTCTCTGCAAGGTGAGACCTCCACCAGAGCACCAACCCTTTCTCATTCATCGGTCTTTATAGAAAACACTCATGGCATAACACAGCGTATCAGCACCTTTTCAGAGATAATACTCAATCAGTAAATATTTATAGAACAATATATTAAAATATAAAATATAATTTCTGCATAAATTAATCCCATGCAGAAAGCCCAAACCATTTCCACAGCAGAAACCCAAACCGATAAGTGTAATAAGCGTGGTGTTTCCCAGTATCTTTACACATGAGTGCACCACAGAAACTAATCAATGCATATATCTAGCTTTCTTCAGGGCACGAGGACCATGGGACTGCTAACGGCTAACTAGCCCCACAGACCTAGGGGAGGCTAACGGCTAACTAGCCCCACAGACCTAGGGGAGGCTAACGGCTAACTTGCCCCACAGACCTAGGGGAGGCTAACGGCTAACTTGCCCCACAGACCTAGGGGAGGCTAACGGCTAACTAGCCCCACAGACCTAGGGGAGGCTAACGGCTAACTAGCCCCACAGACCTAGGGGAGGCTAACGGCTAACTAGCCCCACAGACCTAGGGGAGGCTAACGGCTAACTAGCCCCACAGACTGGCTGTGGGGCTAGTTAGCCGTTAGCCTCCCCTAGGTCTGTGACCGTGCTAACAGAGTAGATCTGTATTCTGAGGGCCCTGACACCTGCGATCAGGATTGAGAAGTGTTCCACAAGCCTCCAGCAGGGGTCACACCCCCCCACCCAGCAGTCTGAGCGTATGAACACGGCGATCACCATGCCAACGTAAAGACTCCGCCCGTTAACCACCACACTTAGTGAAGCCACATCCCAGTCTTTAGATCTCAGGTCTGCCCTCAGCGGGTCCAGAGACCCCCACGTCCTGGTGTGGTGGGGGGGTCCAGGACGTGGGGGGGGGGGGGGGGGGGGTCCAGGACGTGGGAGGGGGGGGTGGGGGGGTCCAGGACGTGGGGGGGGGGGGTCCAGGACGTGGGGTGTGGTGGGGTGGTCCAGGACGTGGGGGGGGGTCAGCAGGCTACAGACCCGTCTGCTCCTTGATCCAGCCGCGGTGGTGCGTGACGCGGGCGTACACACCCGGCTTGTTCTTACGAGCGCATCCGTCACCCCAGCTGACCACGCCCGCCTGGAAGACACGCCCACTGGCCTCCGCGATGGACAGAGGCCCACCGGAGTCACCCTGTTGGGTCAGAGGTGAAAGGTCATGCTAGTTAGAGACCATTAACCATAACCATTCAGAGATGAAAACAGTAGAAAGTTACTTCCTGATGGAGTTGTTTATTCAAATCCAATCTGATACAAAGGTCATGGGTGTGGGTCAAAGGTCATGGGTGTGGGTTTAATCTAATAGGATGGGTGTGTGTTTAATCTAATATGATGGGTGTGTGTTTAATCTAATATGATGGGTGTGTGTTTAATCTAATATGATGGGTGTGTGTTTAATATGATGGGTGTGTGTTTAATCTAATCTGATGGGTGTGTGTTTAATCTAATATGATGGGTGTGAGTTTAATCTAATATGATGGGTGTGTGTTTAATATGATGGGTGTGTGTTTAATCTAATATGATTGGTGTCTGTTTAATCTAATATGATGGGTGTGTGTTTAATCTAATCTGATGGGTGTGTGTTTATTCTAATCTGATTGGCTGGTATATGTTTAATCTAATCTGTGATTGGCTGGTGTATGTCTAATCTAATCTGTGATTGGCTGGTGTATGTCTAATGTAATCTGTGATTGGCTGGTGTATGTTTAATCTAATCTGTGATTGGCTGGTGTATGTTTAATCTAATCTGTGATTGGCTGGTGTATGTTTAATCTAATCTGATTAGCTGGTGTATGTTTTATCTAATCTGTGATTGGCTGGTGTACGTCTCATCTAATCTTTGATTGGCTGGTGTATGTTTAATCTAATCTGTGATTGGCTGGTGTATGTCTCATCTAATCTGTGATTGGCTGGTGTACGTCTCATCTAATCTGTGATTGGCTGGTGTACGTCTCATCTAATCTGTGATTGGCTGGTGTACGTCTCATCTAATCTGTGATTGGCTGGTGTACCTGACAGGCATCCACGCCTCCCTTCAGGACGCCGGCACATAACATGCCGTCGGTGATTCGGCCGTTCATCAGAGAGTTGCAAACCGATTGGTTCACTACGCGCACCTCCGCCTTCTGCAAGATGGCCGCTACAATACCTGCAGCACAGCATGTGGAACACGCTAACGTAAACACGCTAAGGTAAACATGCTACGGTAAACACGCTAAGGTAAACACATTGACGTAAATATGCAAATGTATACACGCTGATGTAAACATACTAATTTATACACCCTGACGTAAACATGCTAACTTAAACACGCTGACGTAAACATGCTAACTTAATCACGCTGACGTAAACATGCTAATTTAGACACGCTGACGTAAACATGCTAACTTAAACACGCTGACGTAAACATGCTAACTTAAACACGCTGACGTAAACATGCTAACTTAAACACGCTGACGTAAACATGCAAATTTTGACACGCTGACGTAAACATGCTAATTTAAACATGCTAATTTAAACACGCTAACGTAAACATGCTAACCTAAACACGCTGACGTAAACATGCTAATTTAAACACGCTAACGTAAACATCCTAACTTAAACACGCTGACGTAAACATGCTAACTTAAACACGCTCACGTAAACATGCTAACTTAAACACGCTGACGTACACATGCTAATTTAAACACGCTGATGTAAACATGCTAACTTAAACACGCTGACGTAAACATGCTAATTTAGACACGCTGACGTAAACATGCTAATTTAGACACGCTGACGTAAACATGCTAATTTAAACACGCTGACGTAAACATGCTAATTTAGACACGCTGACGTAAACATGCTAATTTAGACACGCTGACGTAAACATGCTAACTTAAACTTGCTAATTTAAACACGCTAACGTAAACATGCTAATTTAGACACGCTGACGTAAACATGCTAATTTAGACACGCTGACGTAAACATGCTAATTTAGACACGCTGACGTAAACATGCTAATTTATACACGCTGACGTAAACATGCTAATTTAGACACGCTGACGTAAACATGCTAATTTAGACACGCTGACGTAAACATGCTAATTTATACACGCTGACGTAAACATGCTAATTTAGACACGCTGACGTAAACATGCTAACTTAAACACGCTGACGTAAACATGCTAATTTAGACACGCTGACGTAAACATGCTAATTTAGACACGCTGACGTAAACATGCTAATTTAAACACGCTGACGTAAACAAGCTAATTTAGACACGCTGACGTAAACATTCTAATTTAGACACGCTGACGTAAACATGCTAACTTAAACTTGCTAATTTAAACACGCTAACGTAAATATGCTAATTTAGACACGCTGACGTAAACATGCTAATTTAGACACGCTGACGTAAACATGCTAATTTAGACACGCTGACGTAAACATGCTAATTTAGACACGCTGACGTAAACATGCTAATTTAGACACGCTGACGTAAACATGCTAATTTAGACACGCTGACGTAAACATGCTAATTTATACACGCTGACGTAAACATGCTAATTTAGACACGGTGACGTAAACATGCTAATTTAGACACGCTGACGTAAACATGCTAACTTAAACATGCTAACTTAAACACTCCTGTAGTGCATGAACACATGTACAGCAGGAGTGTGTCGTGGTTAGTGTGTGATTCCCAGTGTAAAGGTTCTTGGTTCCGTCCCCTGTGTACCAGTGTGTGCCGGCAACGCCTCTAACACGGATGAGATGTGAGGGACCTACCTCCCTCCCTGGTGGCCCCCCAGCCAGTGATCCAGGCCGAGGAGTCGGCCTGGAACTGGTGGGTGGGGCTGGGCAGGCAGATGGGCCAGATGTTGTGGTTGAGCGTGACGGGGCTCTCCAGCTCCATCAGGGCCAGGTCGTGGTCGAAGGTCTGCTGGTCGTAGCTCGGGTGGGGGATGATCCTCTTCAGGGTCCTACTCACCGTCCACTCGTTGGCCTTGGCCTGGGTGTGGAGACCCAGGAAGGCCTCCCAGAGGTCAGGGCTGGAGTAACTGAGGACAGGTGCAACAACATGGTCTTCATTACACCTAGAGTAACACGTTATGACATCATATTCATAATATATACCTAGAGTAACACGTTATGACATCATATTCATAATATATACCTAGAGTAACACGTTATGACATCATATTCATAATATATACCTAGAGTAACACTTTATGACATCATATTCATAATATATACCTAGAGTAACACGTTATTACATCATATTCATAATATATACCTAGAGTAACACGTTATGACATCATATTCATAATATATACCTAGAGTAACACGTTATTACATCATATTCATAATATATACCTAGAGTAACACGTTATTACATCATATTCATAATATATACCTAGAGTAACACGTTATTACATCATATTCATAATATATACCTAGAGTAACACGTTATGACATATTCATAATATATACCTAGAGTAACACGTTATTACATCATATTCATAATATATACCTAGAGTAACACGTTATTACATCATATTCATAATATATACCTAGAGTAACACGTTATGACATCATATTCATAATATATACCTAGAGTAACACGTTATGACATCATATTCATAATATATACCTAGAGTAACACTTTATGACATCATATTCATAATATATACCTAGAGTAACACGTTATTACATCATATTCATAATATATACCTAGAGTAACACGTTATGACATCATATTCATAATATATACCTAGAGTAACACGTTATTACATCATATTCATAATATATACCTAGAGTAACACGTTATGACATCATATTCATAATATATACCTAGAGTAACACGTTATTACATCATATTCATAATATATACCTAGAGTAACACTTTATGACATCATATTCATAATATATACCTACAGTAACACGTTATTACATCATATTCATAATATATACCTAGAGTAACACGTTATGACATATTCATAATATATACCTAGAGTAACACGTTATTACATCATATTCATAATATATACCTAGAGTAACACGTTATTACATCATATTCATAATATATACCTAGAGTAACACGTTATGACATCATATTCATAATATATACCTAGAGTAACACGTTATTACATCATATTCATAATATATACCTAGAGTAACACTTTATGACATCATATTCATAATATATACCTACAGTAACACGTTATTACATCATATTCATAATATATACCTAGAGTAACACGTTATGACATATTCATAATATATACCTAGAGTAACACGTTATTACATCATATTCATAATATATACCTAGAGTAACACGTTATGACATATTCATAATATATACCTAGAGTAACACGTTATGACATCATATTCATTGTGTTTGTGTGTGTGTATTCTGTGTGTGTGTGTGTGTGTGTATTGTACTGTGTGTGTGTGTGTGTATTGTACTGTGTGTGTGTGTATATATATTGTACTGTGTGTGTGTATTGTACTGTGTGTGTATTGTACTGTGTGTGTGTATTGTACCGTGTGTATGTATTGTACTGTGTGTGTGTATTGTACTGTGTGTGTGTGTGTTTGTGTGTGTATTGTACTGTGTGTGTGTGTGTATTGTACTGTGTATGTGTATTGTACTGTGTGTGTGTGTGTGTATTGTACTGTGTGTGTGTGTGTTGTACTGTGTGTGTGTGTGTATTGTAATGTGTGTGTGTGTATTGTACTGTGTGTGTGTGTGTATATTGTACTGTGTGTGTATTGTACTGTGTGTGTGTGTTGTACTGTGTGTGTGTGTACTGTACTGTGTGTGTGTGTGTGTGTGTGTATTGTACTGTGTGTGTGTGTGTATATTGCACTGTGTGTGTGTATTGTACTGTGTGTGTTGTACTGTGTGTGTGTATTGTACTGTGTATGTTGTACTGTGTGTAGCTACCTGGTGTCGTCGTTGTCTTGGACACAGTGAGCGGCGGTGAGCAGCCAGCGCCCACTCAGGACGGAGCCCCCACACATGTGACCTTTGCCCCGGATGTGGAGACTCACCTGCCAGGGCCACTCCCCTACCTGCGACACCTTCCCCCCCACGATGGGGGCGCTGCTGTAGGGACGGGTCCCACAGTCTGCACGCACACACACACACACACACACACACACACACACACACAGTACAATACACACACACACAGTACAATACACACACACACACACACAGTACAATACACACACACACACACAGTACAATACACACACACACACACACACACAGTACAATACACACACACACACACACACAGTACAATACACACACATACACACACAGTACAATACACACACGTACACGGTAAAATACACATACACAGTACAACAGTGTGATAGTTAGACTGTGTTAGCTGTATGGTAGTTAGAGTGATAGCTAGAGTGTGGTAGCTGTAAGGTAGTTAGCGTGATAGCTAGAGTGTGGTAGCTGTAAGGTAGTTAGCGTGATAGCTAGAGTGTGGTAGCTGTAAGGTAGTTAGCGTGATAGCTAGAGTCTGGTAGCTGTATGATAGCGTAAGGTAACACACCACAGTTAGCTTCATCGGAGGCGTCCTCACAGTCTGCTGTTCCATCACACTCGGGGTTCCCCTTACTGATGCACACTCCAGAGCTGCACTGGTAGTTCAGAGCTGAGCACTGAACCACCACCGCTACACACACACACACATGGGGAACACTTAATACACTGAGACACACCTACACACACACACACACACACACACACACACACATGGGGAACACTTAATACACTGAGACACACCTACACACACACACACACACACGGTGAACACTACACATCTGGACACAGCCAGAACGGTGCCCAGATGTGATCTTGTTCTTGTCATCCCTCCCACGGTGTGGGCGTGTTCCTAAACTGGGCAGCGCCCACTGCCCCCAGTCAAACTGCCCCCAGTCAAACTGCCCCCAGTCAAACTGCCCCCAGTCAAACTGCCCCCAGTCAAACTGCCCCCAATCAAACTGCCCCCAGTCAAACTGCCCCCAGTCAAACTGCCCCCAGTCAAACTGCCCCCAGTCAAACTGCCCCCAGTCAAACTGCGCTGGCCGGGAGGTTTTCTCCACTAGTTCCCACAAACAAACACGCGCTCCTATTCAGTGTTTCCACGCCACCGGCATGCGGACCAAGAGGCTGAGGTGCACAGGTGGAACCACAGGTGGAACCACAGGTGGAATCACAGGTGAAACCACAGGTGGAACCACAGGTGGAACCACAGGTGGAATCACAGGTGGAACCACAGGTGGAACCACAGGTGGAATCACAGGTGGAACCACAGGGGGAACCACAGGGGGAACCACAGGGGGAATCACAGGGGGAACCACAGGTGGAACCACAGGTGGAACCACAGGTGGAATCAGGTGGAATCACAGGTGGAATCACAGGTGGAACCACAGGTGGAATCACAGGTGGAACCACAGGTGGAACCACAGGTGGAATCACAGGTGGAATCACAGGTGGAACCACAGGTGGAATCACAGGTGGAATCACAGGTGGAACCACAGGTGGAATCACAGGTGGAACCACAGGTGGAATCACAGGTGGAACCACAGGTGGAACCACAGGTGGAACCACAGGTGGAACCACAGGTGGAACCACAGGTGGAATCACAGGTGGACCCACAGGGGGAACCACAGGTGGAACCACAGGTGGAACCACAGGGGGAATCACAGGGGGAACCACAGGTGGAACCACAGGTGGAACCACAGGTGGACCCACAGGTGGAACCACAGGGGGAACCACAGGTGGAACCACAGGGGGAACCACAGGTGGAATCACAGGGGGAACCACAGGTGGAACCACAGGTGGAACCACAGGGGGAATCACAGGCTGCTCTATAGGACGTTTGATCACTCTGCGTTCTGAATAAGTCGCCATGGTAAGTGTAGGAGTTTCTTTACTGATTGGAACGCAGCCTAAGCATCCACTTTACATTCAGATAACATAAGTCTTCTTTATGTTCAATTCTACACCAGTCCCTTAACTTAAAGTGTGTAATCTTTATGTTAAGTTCTAGACTAGGTCTCCCTTAACTTAAAGTGTGTCATCTTTATGCTAAGTTCTAGACTAGGTCTCCCTTAACTTAAAGTGTGTAATCTTTATGTTAATCTTTGTGTTAAGTTCTAGACTAGGTCTCCCTTAACTTAAAGTGTGTAATCTTTATGTTAATCTTTATGTTAAGTTCTAGGCTAGGTCTCCCTTAACTTAAAGTGGGTAATCTTTGTTAAGTTCTAGACTAGCTCTCCCTTAACTTAAAGTGTGTAATCTTTGTTAAGTTCTAGACTAGGTCTCCCTTAACTTAAAGTGTGTCATCTTTATGCTAAGTTCTAGACTGGGTCTCCCTTAACTTAAAGTGTGGATGACTTACCCTTCTTACACTGGGCTTCGTCAGACCCATCGGAGCAGTGGTTCGTCCCGTCACACGTCTGGTGGTCCGGGATGCACCGGTTGTTATGACACCGGAACTGCCCTGCACTGCACTGCCCTGCAGACGAAACAAACACACCTTAACTCTCGGCTGCATTCCAAACACACCTTAACTCTCGGCTGCATTCCAAACACACCTTTACTCTCGGCTGCATTCCTAACAAACACACCCTAACTATGATAAGTGTGTATAAGTATATGATAAGTGTGTATAAGTCTATGATAAGTGTGTATATAAGTCTATGATAAGTGTGTATAAGTATGATAAGTGTATATACGTTTATGATAAGTGTGTATATAAGTCTATGATAAGTGTGTATAAGTCTATGATAAGTGTGTATAAGTCTATAAGTGTGGATAAGTCTATGATAAGTGTGTATATAAGTCTATGATAAGTGTATATAAGTTTATGATAAGTGTGTATATAAGTCTATGATAAGTGTGTATAAGTCTATGATAAGTGTATATAAGTCTATGATAAGTGTGTATATAAGTCTATGATAAGTGTGTTTAAGTCTATAAGTGTGGATAAGTCTATGATAAGTGTGTATATAAGTGTATGTATAAGTCTATGATAAGTGTGTATAAGTCTATATTTGATTAGTGGTCATGTTTTAGTCTGACCAATCCTGTGAGAGAGGGTTTGACGGACAGCCCTGCTGACCTACCACAGTGCTCCTCGTCAGAGCCGTCTCCGCAGTCGTCCACTCCGTCACACCTCCAGTAGCTGGCCTTACACTTCCCGTTACCACAGCGGATCTGGCTCTCCTGGCAGGCTACACACACACACACATACACACACACACACACACACACACACACACACACACACACACACACACACACACACACACACACACACACACACACACACAGACACACATTCTCCATCATACCTCTGCTGCATCACCCACACACACGCCCCATCATCCTACACACACACTCACTCCATCACACCCCTACACCGCCTCACTCTCCACACTCACTCTATCACACCCCTACACCGCCTCACTCTCCACACTCACTCTATCACACCCCTACACCGCCTCACTCTCCACATCACACCCCTGCACCATCTCACTCTCCACATCACACCCCTGCACCGCCTCACTCTCCACATCACACCCCTGCACCATCTCACTCTCCACATCACACCCCTGCACCGCCTCACTCCACATCACACCCCTGCACCATCTCACTCCACATCACACCCCTGCACCGCCTCACTCTCCACATCACACCCCTGCACCGCCTCACTCTCCACATCACACTCCTGCACCATCTCACTCTCCACATCACACCCCTGCACCGCCTCACTCTCCACATCACACCCCTGCACTGCCTCACTCTCCACATCACACCCCTGCACCATCTCACTCTCCACATCACACCCCTGCACCGCCTCACTCTCCACATCACACCCCTGCACCACCTCACTCTCCACATCACACCCCTGCACCTTCTCACTCTCCACATCACACCCCTGCACCACCTCACTCTCCACATCACACCCCTGCACCGCCTCACTCTCCACATCACACCCCTGCACCGCCTCACTCTCCACATCACACCCCTGCACCGCCTCACTCTCCACATCACACCCCTGCACCGCCTCACTCTCCACATCACACCCCTGCACCGCCTCACTCTCCACATCACACCCCTGCACCGCCTCACTCTCCACATCACACCCCTGCACCTCTACCAGTCCACACAACACAAGCCATGTGTCCTGATCCAGTGAAGCAGACGTACTGCAGTTGTTCTCGTCGCTGTGGTCTTCACAGTCATTCCAGCCGTCGCAGTGCAGACTGCTGCTCACACACTGGTTGTTGTCGCACTGGAAACTCCCAGGGCATGCTGGGTAACGCCAGGGAAACGTCACACCACAGTGAGTAGGGGTGCGGAGCGTACTAAAGTGTTTGTCTGCAGTGTGTGTAATAAGAGTCTCACGGTCAGCAGGGACGAAGGCTTCGTATTTGGCGGTGAATCCAGAGTCCACGTGAGAGGAGTCGGACCGGAACGTGACGTCCATCTTGGTGCTTTCCACGATGATGGTGGTACCGCCGTCCTTCCTCCCACAAAGCCTTCCGGGAGAGGGTTCATATTCAGATAGAACCTCATGTCTTTCTTTTTTAATTTCCACCTGCTATCTATCGGTTGACGACCGACTGATGATAGAGGAGACAGAATGATGGAGGGATGATAGAGGAGAGACAGAATGATGGAGGGATGATGGAGGAGAGACAGAATGATGGAGGATGATAGAGGAGACAGAATGATGGAGGGATGGTAGAGAGACAGAATGATGGAGGGATGATAGAGGAGAGACAGAATGATGGAGGGATGATGGAGGAGAGACAGAATGATGGAGGATGATAGAGGAGACAGAATGATGGAGGGATGGTAGAGAGACAGAATGATGGAGGGATGATAGAGGAGACAGAATGATGGAGGGGTGATAGAGAGACAGAATGATGGAGGGATGATAGAGGAGAGACAGAATGATGGAGGGATGATAGAGACAGAATGATGGAGGGATGATGGAGGAGAGAGAAGGATGGAGGGGTGATAGAGAGACAGAATGATGGAGGGATGATAGAGGAGAGACAGAATGATGGAGGGATGATAGAGGAGAGACAGAATGATGGAGGGATGCTAGAGACAGAATGATGGAGGGATGATAGAGGAGAGACAGGATGATGGAGGGATGATAGAGGAGAGACAGAATGATGGAGGGATGATAGAGGAGAGACAGAATGATGGAGGGATGCTAGAGACAGAATGATGGAGGGATGATAGAGGAGAGACAGGATGATGGAGGGGTGATAGAGGAGACAGACCTTTGGTCGTTGACCTCTACATAATCCTGGGAACATTCCGTGGGGCTCCCTGCTGGGTTTGCCAGAGAGAACTCAGTGAACTGGACTTTGATGAAGTGACCGTTAGGGACCTGGGGGGAGGGAGGGGGAGGGAGGGGGAGGGAGGGGGGAGATATTATCTAGATTTGAAACAAACAATCAGATTGTAGACAGAGGATCCTGGATCAGACCAGACCTAGGACTAGACCAGGCCTAGACCAGACTAGAATAGACCACGCCTAGACCCGACCCAGACCAGACTAGACCAGGCCTAGACCAGACCCAGACCAGACTAGACCAGGCCTAGACCAGACCCAGACTAGACTAGACCAGGCCTAGACCAGACCCAGACCAGGCCTAGACCAGACCCAGACTAGACTAGACCAGGCCTAGACCAGACCCAGACCAGGCCTAGACCAGACCCAGACCAGACTAGACCAGGCCTAGACCAGACCAGACTAGACTAGACCAGGCCTAGACCAGACCCAGACCAGGCCTAGACCAGACCCAGACCAGGCCTAGACCAGACCCAGACCAGGCCTAGACCAGACCCAGACCAGGCCTAGACCAGACCCAGACCAAACCAGGGTGGAGCGGAGGGGAGGAGGACTGACCTGAATGTTCCACACGCAGGTCATCTGAGGAGGGTAGAACGCCGGGAAGTAGGGCGAGGTGAGGACCCCTGAGATGCCAGTCAGCTGACCCCCACACGCTATAGGACGACAACAAGCTGTTAGCTCCACACGCTACAGGACGACAACAAGCTGTTAGCTCCACACGCTACAGGACGACAACAAGCTGTTAGCTCCACACGCTACAGGACCACAACAAGCTGTTAGCTCCACACGCTACAGGACCACAGCAAGCTGTTAGCTCCACACGCTACAGGACCACAACAAGCTGTTAGCTCCACACGCTACAGGACCACAACAAGCTGGTGGTTCTTACTGGTGTTGGCGAGAGGGATCTGGGAGTAGGTGGCTCTGAAGCCTGGGAAGTTCTTCTCTTGGCTGGTTACCATGGTGAGCAGCATCACATTCCCAGAAGACAGGAAGACCATGGGCTGGTTGACTTTTCCACACTTCCTGGAAGGAGAAGCATCTCCCATCACCTCTCAGGTACTATTCTACTTGGTATACAATTAATGAGTCAATGGAAATGATTGAATGAATGAAAAGTTGTTGCTGACAGTATAAACTGAAATGATTTGATCTGTCTGTCTTCATTCTGCAACACAGACCTATGTCTTTCTATCTATATCTCAATGTGTGTGAAGACTGACTCTGCCAGGACCAAGTGTTCAATGGCGACCAGGGAGTTGTAGAGTTTGATGAAGTCCTTCTGGCAGTCCTCCTCCATGGTGAAGCTGTGGAACTCCAAACGCACCCTGTGGTGAGGCTGTGCCCTCAGCTGCCAGCGCAAGAAGGAGCTAGGGTGGTACAAGGAGTCTGGAAACCCTGGAGACTGGAGCTCGCCCTCCTTCTGGACGTGGAGCGAGAAGGACTTCTGATCTGAGCCAGGAGAAGAGGCAACGTCAACTCTTCTGAGTCTTGACAGGTGTGGGTTTGAGTATGTTTTGTTAGGAACTGTTACTTACTAATGAACTTGGGCTTGGTCATGCGTGGATCCAGGGCTACAACACAGACACAAAATGAAGAAACAACTTGTTCACATCTTACCACGCTGTATATTTCCTACACACTTCTAAGTTGTGGACCGTGGAGAGTTAGAAATCTTCACGTGATTTAAAACACAGACCCATCACTGATCGAAATGTGGTCTATTCATGGTCTAATGATGGTCTATTCATGGTCTAATGATGGTCTATTCATGGTCTAATGATGGTCTATTCATGGTCTAATGATGGTCTATTCATGGTCTAATGATGGTCTATTCATGGTCGAATGATGGTCTATTCATGGCCTATTCATGGTCTAATGAGGGCCTATTCATGGTCTAATGATGGTCTATTCATGGTCTAATGAGGGCCTATTCATGGTCTAATGAGGGCCTATTCATGGTCTAATGAGGGTCTATTCATGGTCTAATGAGGGCCTATTCATGGTCTAATGATGGTCTATTCATGGTCTAATGATGGTCTATTCATGGTCTAATGATGGTCTATTCATGGTCTAATGAGGGCCTATTCATGGTCTAATGAGGGCCTATTCATGGTCTAATGAGGGCCTATTCATGGTCTAATGATGGTCTATTCATGGTCTAATTAGGGCCTATTCATGGTCTAATGATGGTCTATTCATGGTCTAATGATGGTCTATTCATGGTCTAATGAGGTTCTATTCATGGTCTAATGATGGTCTATTCATGGTCTAATGATGGTCTATTCATGGTCTAATGATGGTCTATTCATGGTCTAATGAGGGCCTATTCATGGTCTAATGATGGTCTATTCATGGCCTATTCATGGTCTAATGAGGGCCTATTCATGGTCTAATGATGGTCTATTCATGGTCTAATGATGGTCTATTCATGGTCTAATGAGGGCCTATTCATGGTCTAATGAGGGCCTATTCATGGTCTAATGATGGTCTATTCATGGTCTAATGAGGGCCTATTCATGGTCTAATGATGGTCTATTCATGGTCTAATGATGGTCTATTCATGGTCTAATGATGGTCTATTCATGGTCTAATGAGGGCCTATTCATGGTCTAATGAGGGCCTATTCATGGTCTAATGAGGGCCTATTCATGGTCTAATGATGGTCTATTCATGGTCTAATGAGGGCCTATTCATGGTCTAATGATGGTCTATTCATGGTCTAATGATGGTCTATTCATGGTCTAATGAGGGCCTATTCATGGTCTAATGATGGTCTATTCATGGTCTAATGATGGTCTATTCATGGTCTAATGATGGTCTATTCATGGTCTAATGAGGGCCTATTCATGGTCTAATGATGGTCTATTCATGGCCTATTCATGGTCTAATGAGGGCCTATTCATGGTCTAATGATGGTCTATTCATGGTCTAATGATGGTCTATTCATGGTCTAATGAGGGCCTATTCATGGTCTAATGAGGGCCTATTCATGGTCTAATGATGGTCTATTCATGGTCTAATGAGGGCCTATTCATGGTCTAATGATGGTCTATTCATGGTCTAATGATGGTCTATTCATGGTCTAATGAGGGCCTATTCATGGTCTAATGAGGGCCTATTCATGGTCTAATGATGGTCTATTCATGGTCTAATGATGGTCTATTCATGGTCTAATGAGGGCCTATTCATGGTCTGTTGGTAGTCTAGTGGTGCTGTGGTGGGCATACCTCCGGTCACCATGTGGTTGACGCTCAGGGAGTTGATGGGTCTCATCTGCATGCGGCCCTGGCGGACCTTCTCTCCCTCTGGTTGCTCCAGGGACTCCATGGCCTGGTCCAGCGAGGGGAGGCGGGGCTCCGGGAGGCTGAACTCGGCCTGGTAGTAGGCCACGACGCCGTCCTCTCCTTCACTGCAGCAGGACACCCCAGCGCCCCACGTCAGGACCACGGCCCACACGGGTCAACACCCATCCAACGTGTTCTCAACAAGAAACCTCATCCCACAGCCAACGGCCCGCTGGCACCATGCTGTGGGATGGGTGGTGTGTGATGGGTGGTGTGTGATGGGTGGTGTGTGATGGGTGGAGTGCTGGCACGATGCTGTGTGATGGGTGCTGTGTGATGGGTGGTGTATGATGGGTGGTGTGTGATGGGTGGTGTATGATGGGTGCTGTGTGATGGGTGGTGTATGATGGGTGGTGTATGATGGGTGGTGTGTGATGGGTGGAGTGCTGGCACGATGCTGTGTGATGGGTGGAGTGTGATGGGTGGTGTGTGATGGGTGGTGTGTGATGGGTGGAGTGTGATGGGTGGAGTGTGATGGGTGGTGTGTGATGGGTGGTGTGTGATGGGTGGTGTATGATGGGTGGTGTGTGATGGGTGGTGTGTGATGGGTGGAGTGCTGGGTGGAGTGCTGGCACCATGCTGTGGGATGGGAACCCACCTGAAGGCCTGGACTGTAGACTCCTGGAAGTACTTGGACAGCACCGAGTTCTTGGAGTACATCAGCTTCAACTGAAACATGCAGAAGTCATCACTAAGCTAACCTTATGACTGATATGTTATTACTAAGCTAACCTTAGGAGTGATGTTATTACTAAGCTAACCTTAGGAGTGATGTTATTACTAAGCTAACCTGAGGACTGATGTTATTACTAAGCTAACCTTAGGAGTGATATGTTATTACTAAGCTAACCTGAGGACTGGTATGTTATTACTAACCTAACCTTAGGAGTGATGTTATTACTAACCTAACCTTATGACTGATATGCTATTACTAACCTAACCTGAGGACTGATGTATGTTATTACTAACCTAGCCCTAGGAATGATGTCATGTTATTACTTATCTAACCCTAGGAAAGATGTAATGTTATAACTAACCAAACCCTAGGAACGATGTAATGTTATAACTAACCAAACCCTAGGAATATGTTACTACCAACCGTAGCAATGATTTCATGTTATTACCTAACCCTAGTTATGTAGTTATTAGTACGTCATAACTAGTATTATGATGAAATGTTATGATGTTCTGTTATTAGTAACCTAACACAGGTTGGTGTTTGTGTGCGTTCGGACCTGGCTGTTGACCAGCCCAGAGAGATGTCTGTACTCCTCGCTGCTGGGCTCTTCGTAGGCCGTGACGAACTGCTTGTCTGTGATGCCCATGGCACCCATGTACATCTTCTGCACCCTGACGTCTTCACGCACTGAACACCACAGGGGGGTTAGAACCAGCTCACTGAACACAGGGGGGTTAGAACCAGCTCACTGAACACAGGGGGGTTAGAACCAGCTCACTGAACACAGGGGGGTTAGAACCAGCTCACTGAACACAGGGGGGTTAGAACCAGCTCACTGAACACAGGGGGGTTAGAACCAGCTCACTGAACACAGGGGGGTTAGAACCAGCTCACTGAACACAGGGGGGTTAGAACCAGCTCACTGAACACAGGGGGGTTAGAACCAGCTCACTGAACACAGGGGGGTTAGAACCAGCTCACTGAACACAGGGGGGTTAGAACCAGCTCACTGAACACAGGGGGGTTAGAACCAGCTCACTGAACACAGGGGGGTTAGAACCAGCTCACTGAACACAGGGGGGTTAGAACCAGCTCACTGAACACAGGGGGGTTAGAACCAGCTCACTGAACACAGGGGGGTTAGAACCAGCTCACTGAACACAGGGGGGTTAGAACCAGCTCACTGAACACAGGGGGGTTAGAACCAGCTCACTGAACACAGGGGGGTTAGAACCAGCTCACTGAACACCACACACTAACACATTTATTGTGAT